>JABCKW010000539.1:0-44857 GCA_014824385.1 Fusarium cyanostomum
ACTTATGTATTCTTAGAGGAGTTAACGTTATGGCATAAGTGGCTATTCCTGTGTTTTTAATCCTCCACTAAGCCGGAGCAGGCCTATCTGTGAATGAGACGCTGGCGACAGGGAGTCAAAAGAGGTTTCATGAGAGAGGAACAGCAGTGAATTGAATTCATTCTGTTAAAGTAAGAAAAGTGGTATCAAAATCAGGTCTATGATACAAACATAGGAAAAGTAGCATGGCAAGTGCCGGATATCTGCGAAGCAATGCGTAACAAAGAAAGTCCAGTCCCAGTCTCCTCATCCCCGACTTCAAATGAGATCCTTCAGAAACCACATCGAAAAAGTTCAGTCATTACTAGTTAATCCGGCCCTTGTTTCCGTTGACTTTGGTGCTCTCCTGGTTGACAGCGTTGACACCCGCGTTCAGCTTACCAAACTGCCACTCAGGCAGAGTGATGCCGGTCTGCTCGTTGATGGTGGACATCAGAGGAGGGATCATCTGGTAGACATTGCGCATGGTCTCGGTGGCATCGCTTCCCTGGCCGCCTTGGCCGCTGCCAGTGTTCCACACGCTGATCTTGGGCTCGAGGCCGCGGATGGCTGAGGCGTTGGCCTTGGCCAGCTCGACATACGTGCCCTTCTCAATCATCATGTACTGGAGCAGACCAGCAGGGCCACCAAAGGCCTGAGACATCTTGCCGTAAGCGTCAGCCATGGCAGAGATAGCCTCAGCCTCCCGAAGCTTCTGGAACAGCTCGGCCTCGGCGCGCTGCTGAGCAGCGTAGTTATAAGCCTCGGCGTCGTTGCGAGTCTTGTAAACAGCAGCATCAGTGTTCTTAGTCGTGCGAGCGTAGTCAGCCTCGGCGTCGTTACGAGTCTTGTAAGCAGCAGCATCAGTGTTCTTGGTCATTCGGGCGTAGTCAGCCTCGGCCTGGGCTTCGGCAGCAATCTTGGTCTGGTAGGCGGAAGCATCAGTGTTCTTAGTCGTACGGGCGTAGTCAGCCTCGGCCTGGCTTTGGGCAGTAATCTTGGTCTGGTAGGCGGAAGCATCGGTCTTGCGCTGGCTGGCCTCCTGGTTGGCACGAGCCGCAGCTTCAATCTCGTACGCAGCGGCATCAGCAGCCTGCTGCTTGCTCTCACGAGAGATGGTGGCCTTGACGACGTCGGTGGCACGGAGACGTTCCATCTCGGCAGCCGCGCGCCTGATCTCGACCTCCTTCTTGAGGTCCTCATCCTTGGACTCGAGAGTACGCTGGGCAGTTACACGGGCTATGTCGACATCTCGTGTAAGTCCGGTTCGCTTTGTGGAGAGGTGGGCCTCGGCCTGGGCGCGCTCGATATCTCGCTCCGTCTTCTGGACGGCCGTCTCGGCGTTGATCTTGGCGATCTCTCGTTCCTCCTGGCCCTTGCGCTGGGCTTCTCCGACGTTACCCTTGAACTGAGCATCGGCTACGTCGATACGAGCCTGGTTGGTGGCTCCTTCATGGGCCTTGCGAGATAGAGACTCGAAGTAGACCGAGTTGGGGGCATCCTTCAACTCTTTCACCTATAGATATCGTCAGCTTCAGACTCAAGGTATACAATTTGGAGGCAGATTCACGAACGTTCGCATTTAGGATACGCAGGCCGAAGGCTGATAGCTCGCTCTGGATGTTTCGAAAGATCCTCTTCTTGAAGACCTCTCTCTCGGTGAAGATCTCCTCCATGGTCATGCTGGAGACGAGGACACGGGTCTCACCCTCGATGATACCCTTGACAATATTGGCCACATGCTGGCTCTGATCGACATTGGATCTTTCAGAGCTTGTAAGAAGCATGGCATATTTCATGAGCGAGTCCCCGCGGTCCTCGCGGTTGAGATCGTCCTCCTCTTCATGTTCTGCTACCCGAGTGTTGGCCCCGCGCTTATTAACATCGGGACCCACAGTAAAGACGACAGGCAAAGAAAACTGCAGCTTCTCCTTGGTCATGGCCTGGAGGTCAATGGCATAGTCGTGGGGTTGAACACTGGTTGTTGGGTTAGTTGTCGAATCAGGCAACTCGCAGAGAGTCTGGCAACTCACCTGAAACGGATGGCTCGCTGGAGGGGCCAGACCCAAGTCGCCTTTGTGATCTTGACGGTCTTGATTCCCATGCCAGTAATGGCAAGGTACTCATCGGGGGCGGAGATTCTGTAAGCCATCTTGACGGTGTTGTGATGGAGTGGGTTTAGAGTTGTGAGTGTAAGTGAGAAGAGTGGGGACGACGAGTGTGGTAAAGGCTTGTGTTGTCGAACCTTGAAGGTAGGACGGGTATCAATGAGTATGAAAGAGTGGGTCTTGTCTCTAACTCTCAAGGGACAATGAGAGGCCTGGAGATATTAATGGATGGGTTAGACAAACATGTGTCGGATGGAAGTGGACGTGGGCGCCTTATATGCTTCATCAGGTCATGACATGTTGAGACCTGAGCGCTGCCTTGCAGGCCCAGACATCCAAGCTGGAGCACTGCCTGCAGGTCTGCAATGCACCATGGCATTCGTTGTGCCTCGCGCCTGGAGAAGCCTGGCGAATGGTCTTGGTGATGTGGTGGCGGAGTTGGACCCTTGTTCGCTCGGTGGAGCTTCCAGAAGGTTTCCGCAATCGGTACCAGGAAACTCATATCGGGTCCCGTGATGTGAATTGACCCTTGGCTGGCATCAGACAAGAGATTAATCGGCTGATGTTTCCACTGAGGCAATATCTGAGAGTAGAACCATGTCCATGGCCCGAAGGATGAAGGGCGAAGCACATGGGGCGGATTTAGGGGCTTCCAGTGGAGTGACTTGTAAGTCCACCCCGCCATGGACGCTAACAGGTTCATTGTAGAACGTCTCTAGTATTAAATCTTCAATTGCATGTTTCTTAAGAACCATGGCATTCTATCCTATTCATTTTACAATTTGTGCAATACTTCATGATACAAACTCTATTCAAAATACATATCATTTACATGTTGTTCGTCCAACTTTAAAAATGCAATCTGGAAGTTGTCCTTCAGCCGCAGCATTGCACAGCCTCATGTGACTCCAGCCACCAATCATCACCCGCATTTCTGCACCACGATGCCGATCCGGCATCTCAGTCTCATGATACATGCGGGATTATCTCTGCCGGTATCCGATCCAGACGTCTCGGCGTCTTAGCATTCAATGTATTGCAGGAGCAAACAGGATTTGCAGTGCGGGGATATCGACGCCCGGCTGCAGTGCGACATGTGCCCAAGGCTTAATCACCAACACCGAGCAACAGCATCGCCAGATCAAACTCTCACCTAATGTTAACCCCCACGTGCTTTTTACGCCGTTTGCGGTCGGACTTCTATTAAGGATACTCTGTTCTCTTCTCAATTCCACCTAGGACGCCTCACCAGCAGACTATCGTGCCAAGCCTCCCAATGGTGGAAATTGCATGACTGAACAGCCATCCAACTGCTGCGCCACTCTTGATCAATACCATCAAGAGGTCTGCTTGGTCTGCTTGGCAAATCACCAAGCTCCAACGCAGAGTAGCAAGCATAGCTCAAGGCCACCGCCTGGTTCTAGCCGACATCACGAGGCTGAATCCAAGTCACGAGTGGTGGGCTGACTTCAAAGCAACTCGACGTCAGTTCAGTTTCCCGTATATGATCGTCGGGTGTCAGGCATTCAGTGACTTTCCAGCATCGAATCTCACAGCAACTCCAGTCTTGGCACATCCAATCTCGCATCCGTCATGTCAGAGCAAACACCCCAGGGAGACGCCTTTGGCGAGGATCTTCCTCCTCCGTACACCGAATCAGGCCAAGCCTCCCAACCTCCGCCATCAATCACATCCATCTTCTCGTCGCATCTCAATAGCCTCCCGCTGCGTATCCACTCCGCTCAAGCTGCTCGTACTTCGGCGCGCGACCAACGGGACAGTGAAGTCCTGGCGCTTCTAGTCCCTCATTTCGAAGACTTGCTATCATCTATTGCGGCCATGGAGCCGCCTCCTCGGCTGGTGGAGATGACCATGGTTCCAGAGGAGGCCGCGGGCGACGAGTGGGTATTCAGCGATGAGGATCAGTCTCGCACTGTTGTTCGGGTCCGAGACGATCGCAAACTAGAAGGAGACCAAAAGCAAACTATCAAGCCCGCAAAGAAACCTCAAGAGGGCAGGGCCTTCGATGAATGGGGTCGATGGGAGGATGAGGCAGGAGACTCATCTCCCCGCAACATTCTCTGGTGGTCTGACCCCGATATGGCAGTCCGACTGGCCAAATATATATCACCAGAACGAGTCGACCGTCAAGTTGTCAGAGCACATGTCGAGCAAGCAAGGCAAGAGAAGAAGTCGTCGAGATGGGGCTTATTCAAGAAGGCCGAACCGTCACCTCCGCCAGTCGCAGCTCCGTCGCGGACGCTACAAGAGGAAGAGCCAGCCACAATGACAGTCAAGGCGGAGGAGGTGACTTTCCGGCGCGAAAATGAGATGGGCATTTATGAAAGCAGGACAGGATGGGGGTTGGTTGTGCGTGTCAAGATACGATGCTGATCAGAGCCGACTCCTTGTTCAATACACCGATATTTACACCTCAGCTACTTTAGTAAATGAGAGAATGAGGTGAATAATCATGAGCATGCAGAACCAAGGAACCGTAACCAATCACTTCGGTTCATGATCCGTTTCACGACAATCACGTCCACTTTCTCTGTGCGTCCAAGTCTTACCAACCATGAGCAACTTCAATCTCAACCGCTTTCAGTCTTCGTTGTGAGAAGCGACGAGCTCGGTCTCGGACCTCAGCAAACAGAGACTCGTCGTCCTCTCATCAACCCCTTCCTCAACTCCGATGACCCTTCATCCAAGTTCAAGGTTGCGCAACTATCTTGCGGTGGTATGCACGCTGCTGCTTTGACGGCTGACAATGAAATGGCTGGGGCGGACCACTGACTAGGATGGTATGCTCAAAGACATGGACACTGACTCGACCGACGAGGAGGATGGGGAACTCAATCCTTACGGCCATCCCGAACGATATTTTTCCTTCGGGCCTCGCTTCGTCTAGGTTGCTACTGGCGACAGTTGCAGCGTTACACTCACTGACAATGGTCAAGTTTACGGATGCGGCACGTTCCGAGTGAGTCTTCACATGACTGAACTTATGCCTTGGATGTCGCTAACCTACCTATCCAAGGATATTTGAGGGCACAAACAGCTTGGATACGATATTGACAAAACACTCATCAAGTGTCAAAGAAGCCCGTCCTGATTCAAGGCCTCGAGAAGACCACATGCAGCGCAGATCATGCCCTGGCTCTTGACTCAGATGGGAAAGTATGGGATGGGGCTCCCACGAACAGAACCAACTCGGCCGCCGCCTCGTAAGACGACGTCCCAAACACCTCAAACCACGTCTCATCGAAGTGTGCCGCGGCAAGGCCAAGTACATGGCCTCGGGCGAGCACGCCATCGACCGCAAAGACAATGTCTAGGCTTGGAGCCTGAGCAGCTTCGGCGAGGCAGGCTACGCACAAGGACCCGGGAGCGACTCGGCACTTTTACCGCATCCGATGGAGATTCCGACTTATGCGGCAGACATGTTGGCGGCGGCGCTCACCATTCTGCGAATGCTTGGTCTGGGCCGTTTAGACGGCGGCCAGCTCAGGAGCGACTTCACACGCGATCAACTTGGAGACGAGGACTTGAGTCTTCACGACGAGCGGCACAAACCACGCATTTGTCTTTGGCCAACAACGGTTCCCAACATTGGCAACGTTGTCTACGTCACTACCACACAATCTTTGTCGACGAAGCGGAAAAGGGGTATGCTACGCGCATGGCCTCGTCTGTGCAGCTTGGTCACGATGATGCGTATGTTGCACAGGAGATGCGGATCAAAGACCTGAAGGGGAGGGCGCTGATAGGGGTGGTGCTGGATTGCAGTTCTCTAACCCTGCTCAGGTAGAATTCATAGTTGGCTCTGTAGTCTATCAATACCCGTCTTGCTTCTTAGCCCCAGTATGTACCACTTATTACCAGCGTCAAAGTTAGCCTCTCGTGCAATGCTCAACAAGAGCAACGTTACGTTCTGGGCTGTTCAGTGCCGTAAGATGGCCTCGCTGAAGCCTTGCGGTAAACACCGATGACTGGTAGACGTAACACACAGGCGTTGATTTCGCGATGCTTCTTATGAATGCAAGTTTGCTCGGCCATCTTGCGTTTCAGTCGCAATGTTTCCACATGGATTGCTTTAATCTCTCGGTCCGAATTCTGCCACTCAAGATTACATTCGACCTTCTCAAACAAGTAATCAGATCCTTCTTGCAAGGCCGTACGTCTCTCAGTTCTTGTCGACATGGCCACGGCTGCCAGCGTGGACAGTTGATCACAATAGCAATGAACATGTCCGCCAGTGATGAATGGAAATGCCACACACTCCCCCGTTTGAAGCTCTGTGAAACCCCTTTCTGTGTGATTGTGCCGCATTGCTCAAAAAGCCAACCTTAACTCCCACCGCAACGCCGTGCTCAGTATCACCGCATCACAACAACCGGAGCCACGGATATCGTCTTCTAACCTGACTTCCCCCTTCTGTGAAACCCTCTCGCGTCCGTAGGCCCGTCGTCCCTGCATCAGATCAACGCCCGAGCCGCTACGCCGTGATTGACTCACTCGCCGTCGCACCCCCGCATACAAAACCCATCCAGGAAATCTCGGCAGCATCTTCCTCTCCAACTTCACATCTCAGCTTCGAAAATGGCCTGCAACGTCCTCGTAACCGGCTCGTCGGGCCATCTCGGGACCGCTCTCATGCTGTCTCTGCCCTCTCTCGGCTTCAACCCCCTCGGCGTCGACATTCTCCCCTCGGAGAATACTCACCACGTCGGCTCAATCGCCGACCGCGCTGCCATCGCCTCGCTGCTCCAGCAGAACCCCATCCGCCATGTCCTCCACGCAGCGACGCTGCACAAGCCTCATGTGGAGAGCCACTCGAAGCAGGACTTCATAGACACGAACATCACCGGCACGCTGGTGCTGCTTGAAGAGGCCGCCAAGCTGGGCGACCAGATCGAGAGCTTCATCTTCTTCAGCACGACGAGCACCTTTGGCGCCGCGCTGAGCCCAAAGCCCGGCACAGCAGCAGCGTGGATCAATGAATCCGTCGTCCCCATTCCAAAGAACATTTACGGCGCTACAAAGGTCGCCGCCGAGGATCTTTGCTTCCTCATCCAGAAACAGAGCGGCATGCCTGTTCTGGTCCTCCGCACCAGTCGCTTCTTCCCTGAGCAGGACGACGATGAGGATCGCAGGGCGGCACTTGTCGACGACAACCTCAAAGTCCTGGAGCTGGCGTATCGCAGGTGCGACATTGAAGACATTGTCCGGGCTGCAGTATGCGCCATGGCCAAGGCGAGGCAGATCCAGTTCCGAAAGTACATCATCAGCGCGCCGCCTCCGTTCGTCAAAGACGCAGAGACGCTGGATAAACTGGACAGAAACCCAGAGGAAGTGTTTGAGGCTATTGCGCCGGCCTGTGAGCAGCTCTTCAAGGACAAGAACTGGGGTTATCTGAAGCGGATTGACAGGGTGTACGACTCCAGCAGGGCTGTGGAGGAACTGGGCTGGAAGCCTGAATACACCTTCAAGCGAGTGATTGAACTGATTCGAGAAGGAAAGGAATGGAAGAGTGAGCTGACGGCAAAGGTTGGCAAGAGGGGATATCACGCTGTCAGCCATGGAGTCTACACCGTACGATGAAGTTGCGCCATGTCACTTGGGTTGGAGCACAAGGTCGAATGGCAGCAGGCTGTCATACAGCACTTTGGCTTCGTGATATTCCGTAGTGAATTCAAGGGTTCCGTTCAAGGATTCCAGTCTTCCATCCAACTTGATGCAGACCGTGGGCTGGACAATCCAGACGCCCATACTTCCACAACACCAACCTTTAACTTCGTCTCTTACACTATGATACAATAAATACAAAAGTCCAAGTGGTCTCAGCCACCCTTCTTATCTAACGGGGCATCTACTGAACAACAATGTCTCATATACCATGCCGCTCAGCCAAACTTGATTCCAGCGTTTGGGTTCCAAGTCCCAGGTGCAGGAGGCTGGCCAGACCCTCCAAACTTGATGCCCATTCCTGGATTCCACATTCCGCCCATCTGAGCCTGCTGAGGCTGCACTGGCCGGGGCTGTTGCATTGTCTCTCCCGCCCATGACTGTATGCTAGCCTCAGCTGGGCTCTGGACAGGCCGTGGGGGCTGCGGAGACTGAACATAGGAGTGTGCAGGCTCCTGGTGCGTCGGTGCCGGGCTTTGTACGTGGATTGGTTTGTGAGAGAGGTTCAGACTCGACAACGGCGGCATGTTGATTTCCCTGTGAACGTCAGTCAATACACACTTGATACTCTCGCGTTTTAAAACATACTCTTCCAAAGCCCTTGCTTCCATTCGGCGCTGGGCAACCCAACCTCTAACGATATCGCGAAACCCCTGACCAACAATCTTGTTCAAATCATTGTAGAACTTCCGGCCAACCTCGAGGTTGTTGACAATCTCCTTGTACTTAAAGTAAGCATTGTCCAGCCGCTGTAGTGCCACCTCGCGCTCTCGGTTGCCGCGTTCACCCATCTGTCGTCTCTGAGACTCAAACTCGCGGTTGATCCGCTGAACATCTGAGAGAATTCTCTCCTGATCCTGTGCTTCCTTCTCGATGGCTTCTACCTCTGGCTCGTACAGCTTGTCCAGCCGCTTGTCGAAAAAGTCCTCAAAGTGTGCTGGGACAAGTGTCGTCGTAGGGTACGTTCGCTCCAGTCGAGCTGCCTCCTTGAGGATATCGGGCTTGATATCATCGCGACGGGCATTCTCCCGGAGACTTTCGACTTTTTTGCGGCGGCGGCTTTCGAGGCGAAGGACATCGTTGTACGCGCCGCGCAGTCTTCCTATGACGGGCTTCAATGTCTCTGGGATGTCCACCCGACGGCTCGAGGGCACCGAGTCCATCAACTCGCGATCAGGCCCTGAGAGAATGGCAAGCAAGTCCTGAATTGCGCCAAACTTGTCCCTAACCACAGCATCACTGCTGATACTGCTGGCGAAGTAGCTCTCAATTTCCGTAGCGTGCTGCCAGAGTTTCGCGCCTTGGGGATCCTGTCGGCTCTCAGGTCGCGCCCAACGCTCTGTTCCAAACCTCATCCGGAACCTCTGATCCTCCTCCTCTTCCGACACCAAAGCCGCTTTGCCTTCTTCAAAGATGGCGAGATCCCCTGATCGAAGCTTGTCGATATCGGCAAAGCTCTTGTGTACCCTGCCAATGGCATCCGCTTGCCTGATCTCCTCCGCATGCTGAACCAAGCTTGGAGGTAAGCCCAGGGGCTTCTCGAGAGCTTGAAGAGACCCAGGGAGGCCGAGGGATGCCAACAGGTTATGAACCTTCTCAGTGAGGGTCTCGAGCTCCTGGATAATGTTCTGGCTGACCATGCGGTCTCGTCGCTCCTCGTAGATCGAAATGGCAACGTGCACGGAAAAGGGGACGAGTCGGGAGAAAAGAGCTGGTCCAAACTCGGCGCGGTCACCAAAGTATTCGTATGGGTTGGCGACTTGAGGTGGTACTCGGACCACGGCCATGTTGGCGCGATCGAGAATCTTGAGCTCCGACTTTGGCGGGACGGCAACTGTCGAAAGGTTAGCTGCATTCTCAAGAGCAAGGGCTTACATACTGAGGTAGATAACGTCGTTGTCCCTTTCAGCCCTCTTCAGGTCTTCCTCCACCTTGCGCTTGAGTCCGTTGAGGTCATCAACCACTGTCTTGCCAAGGTATCCACTACGGGCCTCTTTAATGCCCTCCGTCACACAAGACACAGCGTCCTTCAGCCTCGCGACCTCCTCTCCGTACCTTCGCTTCTCGAGACAATCGCATGCGGCTCGGTATTGGGCGGCGGCGGCAAAATGATGGTGCTTGGCGCTCATGTGGTGTATCCAGGCGCTGCTGATGGCCTCACTCTGCATGGCGGCCTCCCCGGCGAGGTTGTAGAGATCGGAGACTCGAGCGGCGAGCTTGGCGATCGAGGCATCTTTGTAGCCGTCCATAACAGCTTTTTGCCAGAAGCACTCCTGGCTCTGCGCAAGCAGCAGCTTGATCAAGGACTCAAGCGTGTCGTGATCCATGTCGTCGGGAGGATCAGACATTCGCAGTTCGGGCAGGATCTCGGTTTGTATATGGGAGAGAACGCCAGCTGCCAGGGAGAAGTAGTTGGCCGCAGATTTGAGGCCCTCTGTGTTGCCCCGTGGGGTGTTTAGGGCAAGCTGTGCATAAAGGGAGGCGAGGTTGTAGAGGACGTTCATGAGTTCATACTTGAGATTGTTGCGAACCATAGGGCGCTCGGTGTTGTAGCCGAGAGCGGGATACCACGAGAATTCAGCACCGATCTATTCCTCCGGCGTCAGTTCTTCCTTTTTGCTTGTCCTCGCGTGGTGCTCACGTCTATCGGAAACTTGCCGCCAACCCACACGAGCTGGGCAGCATATGTTTGCAGCTTCTTGATGCCACTGGGGTGCGGCTCGCGGACGTTGACGGCATCTCGACGAAGCGCGTCAATGACCTCGAGGTCATTCTTGAACATGTCCGGGTGCTGGTCATATTTGGTGTTGATGTATTGTCGTATCGTCGAGGCGAGGGAGAGCTGGGTCGACTTGCGGAACGGGAGCCCGAGGATGTTTCTAGGGACGGAAGTGTAAGTAAATACATATTCAACTCGCAGGGATGTACTCACGATGCCATAGTTAATTCTGCGAGCCAGAACTCGCAAGCTTCAGGAGCTCTATGGCTTCTATTCAAGGTAGCTTTTGCCAAGTTGGGTGGACTTGTAAGGGCTACGATGACTTCATCCAGTCCAAAATCATTGAGGCCGCCACGTTGGAGGGGCAATGACGAGGCATGTGGCGCGGTCGTGATGACTAAGCTGCAGAAGCTACACGAATACCCTACAGAGTGAATTCCAAAAACGAGGTCAACTCAAATAATAGACTGATCTTTATTATTTAGAGGAGATGGAGACCCTCCTATTAAATGTCAAGCTACTGCCTATTCTATCATTCAGCTGGATCTAGATCATCACCAATGAGCCACTTAGAACTATGATGACATTCACTGAAACACCAACATGTCGGATTCAGGACGGGAATTTCAATTCATACAGTAGGAAAAGACCTCAAGTCCATCAAGCTAATTAACTTTTGCGTTTAAAGTGGTATCTCGTAACTCGTCATGCGTGTCATGGCTCTCAACGATACTTCACATCTCCAACTCCAGGTCGCTGGACTCCGTCGTCCACATAAGCCGGAGGCGCTCCACTTCCACTCGCCGGCTCAGTACGCAGTCCTCCAGATGCCACAGGCGCCGAGTGGTCGGTGCTGGGACCTCCAAATGTAGGAGCTGTAGGAGTCACTGGATCCTTCCCGGGCTTGACTTTCAGCGATCCCACCTCGGCTCCCTTCAAAGTCTCGAGTAGGCCACGAGCCCCCGCGGGCCACAGGCCGCTTGATCCCTGACGGGGGATCTCGCCCTTGATGATCTTCTCGACGGGCACCCGTTCGCCATAGAATGCAGCGTTTGCGTCCTTGCGTTCGACAACGACAGTGCCATCGACCTGAATGCCCGCATAAAACCCGCGCGATTTGACGTATGAGAAGACAGGCTTGAAGGAGCTGGCGCTCAGACTGCGACGGTGGCTCTTGTTATCCTTCTCTGGCTTCAGGTTTTGCTTGTCCTCTGTTGGCTGGGTGGGAGGCTGAGCCAGGGGCTCCCCATCCTTAGACTCCTTGGTCTTCTTTCCATCACGGCCCTCCATGGCAGTACCAATCTCAACGGCACCCCCAGCTCCGTAAGGGCCTGCAACAACGGCCAGATCACTGCCCAGGGCAACACGCGTGGTGGCAAAGGCTGCCAGTGCCTCTCGGCTGTTGATAACGCAGACGCAATCGTAGATGTCAAGGCCAACCATGAAGCCAGCTCCAACAGAGTGCACCTGGATACCTGAGGGAGGGCCCCATGATCCACCAGGAAGGCGAGCTATCAGAATTCCAGAACCTGTCGCGCCAGAGAAGTTGAATCCGGCGCGGAGGGTGGTGAAGATGGCAAGACCAGCAGCCTTGGCAATGACCTTGGGCGGGATGGTGACGAGGACGCGGCTCTTGGGCTTCTCCTTGGTGGGGTCGATGATAGCATCGTTCGTCTCAGTCGCCTTGGGGTCGGTCGAGGTCGGCACCTGGCTTGAGGCGGGATCGGCATAGACCCCATTTTCTAGAGGATGTTAGCATATGCCATTGTGAAGTAACAAAGGTGACTTACTGCAGAAGGATTTGAGAATGGAAGCTGCCTTGTCGCACTCCTTTTCTAGCGTCTCTGGGAGGAAGCTTTGGCTGCCAAGCTTGTGTGCCAAGCTGTTGATGGGAGCAGCGGCCTTGATACCAAGCTGGCTGAAACGCTCACTCCAACCAGGTTTCTTGTGTTCTTCAGGAGGCACGAAGGTAGAAGCGTTGCCTGACCCCGACGCATGCTCCGGAGCTGTTACGTCTGGCTTCACTGAAGGTTCGTGAGGAGGAGGAGGCGCAAAGACGGGGTGGGCGGGGTCATATTGCGGGATGTTGTAGTTCTGCTGCGCCTGCTGGGCATCCTGAGCCTGATGGGGCTGCTGAGATTGCTGAGGCCGCGGGGGCTGCGGAGGTGGGATGACCGGGTTCGCTTCGAGCGGGTTCGG
The DNA here is from genome assembly GCA_014824385.1 of Fusarium cyanostomum. NCBI lineage: Eukaryota > Fungi > Ascomycota > Sordariomycetes > Hypocreales > Nectriaceae > Fusarium > Fusarium cyanostomum. The sequence continues at coordinate 12,730 of JABCKW010000539.1, forward strand.
GTGAGGAACAGAGTGTTGGTGCTGCTCCTGTGAAGGTGGAGGTCCGGGAGGAGGAGGGAAGTGTTGATGCTCCTGGCCGCCGGCTGCATGGGGAGGGAATTGCTGGTGTTGTTCTGCCACAGGCGGAGGCGCAAAGTATGGCTGCTGCTTTGCCTCGGATCCAGCTGCATGGGTCTGTTGTGAGGCTGATGGGGTTGAATGCTTCTCATCTCCCGGAAGCTCAGCTTGTCCCTGCTCATACGCAGGAGGGGCAGCCGAATCATGATGAGGTGGAGGAGGATACTGCTGTCCGGGCTCTGCAGTGGGCAGCAGGCCACCGCCATGCTGTTCGCCAGACGGCGGATACTGGGGGGGTTTTTCAGGGTTCGACATCAGGCTTGAGGACGTCGTAGGTTTGTTTGTGGTAGTTGGAGGATCGAGGTTGAGAATGAGCTGATGGCGGGGTAGCTTTGTATCTACTGCGTAGTAGCTTCGTATCACACAAGAGCTGTAGAGGTATTGAAGGAAGGAAGAAGTGACCAATGTAAAAAGAAAAAACTGCAGACTGGAGGCTTTAATAGCAATCAAGATTATCTGCAATCGCAAGAGGCCTCGTCATCTGGAAGGGTGGCGTGGAACATAAGGTGAAACAGGTTCATTGTAAATGCGACAGCTTGGTGATTGATGTCATCAGAGTGTGTGGCAGACGTGCATGATTGTGACGCTAGTTGTGGCTGATATTCCAGGGTCCTGCACAGCCACGGCGTTGATCCGAGGGAACCAATCCCGACATTCAAGATGCAGAATTTTTAAGGAGCAGCAACTTCTGTACAGCGTAAAGATTTAGGCAACTAGTAAAATGGAAGTTGGGTGGATATTTATTGGAGGGCTCGTAAACCTTCTCGTATTGCTGTGCTGAGCCCTCATTCCCAAGGTTAACTCAAATGCTTCGGAGCCCGAACGGGAATCAGCCGGGAAACATAGGCTTCCCGAAGCGGCCTGTGACTTGGGCTTACATGTCATCCCTCACAAGGCGGCAATACGTTGTCCTACAGACATATCAAGAATCAGCAATCCACAAAGACTTCAATGATCCCCTCATGACACGGCCATCTTGACAGCACATTCAGTGACAATGACACAAACACAGTCCACGGTCGCGAATGGCGACACGCAGCATGACACTCTCCATCTCCCTCGCATCCTCTGCCTCCACGGCGGAGGCGTCAACGCCGAAGTCTTTGAGCTCCAGTGCCGCGCCATCATCGCCCGTCTGCGATCTTCCTTCCGTCTCGTCTTCATGCAAGCGCCCTTCATTTCCGCCCCTCACCCCTCCATCGTCAGCGTCTACGGCGACTACGGACCCTTCCGGCGCTGGCTCCGCTGGCAGCCCGAACACCCGGAGATTGAGCCCGAAGCCGCCGCCGAGGAGATCCGGTACCAGTGCCGACGGGCCATGGAAGATGACCCGGGGACGGGCGAGTGGGCCGGCGTCCTCGGTTTCTCCCAGGGCGCCAAGATCGCGGCGAGTCTGCTCTGGACGCAGCAACGGGTGACGGCACAGCTCGGCGCACAAGAGTCCTTGACGCACTTCAAGTTTGGCGTTCTCATGGCAGGGAGAGCGCCTCTCATCATGCTGGATCACCGCCTCCAACAGCCACCCCACATCGTTGACGCGGCGCTGCTGAGCTCCGAGTTCAACGAATGGCCAGACAGCAACAAAGGCGACCATGTACTGAGCATTCCGACTCTACATGTCCATGGCATTCGAGACCCGGGGATGGAGCAGCACCAGATCCTCATGAAGAATTACTGCGAGACTGGCACAACAACCCTCATCGAATGGGACGGCGGGCATCGGATACCCATCAAGACACATGATGTTGAGACTGTGACAGACAAGATCTTAGAGCTGGCTAAAGATGCGCTTGCAAGCAACGGCGTACCCAACTGATGTCTTGCTAGCTAAATGTAAAGAGCATTATTTGTTTTTCCTCGGAATCATGACGCTACCCAGATGTGGAAACTGGTTTGTCCATGCTACGTGAGAACACACTTCCTCATACAACAGCCCGTCGCCGCGGATCGTGCACCGAGCAAAAATACAAAATCCAAGGGAAACAAAAGGGAAAAAACATACAACACCGGGGATTCGCTGGTCGTCACCGACCCAACTACTAATCCGGCGCTTCGTAGCTTGACGATGGGGGAGCGAACGGAACCCCGTATTCTCTACGAGCTGTGGTCGTATGTACTTGAACCTCATGCGCGATCGACTTATCAGCTCAGTGTGTAGGTCGTCTCTGAGGAGGACTTTATGTGGTCACGATCGAAAGATGTTGACCAGTATCCAATTACCACATGATAGGACGGCCATAATAGCGAGACATACTATTGTAAATGTATTAACCCTCGACCTGTCCTCACAAAACTGAGACTCGCTTTCATAACTTCATTTATCCCAATATACTACAAAACTCATCACTCATGCTAAAATCTATCCAAACCTAGTCCCTTCAACTCCATGTAGAGCAGTGTGCTTGTAATTCGTGCGGGTATTAGTTACTGACGGATCGCCCTCCATCACTTGCGTCCCTGGCCAGCATAGAACGAACTTCCATCCATTTCGTACACGAAATGAGACTGCCCCTGCATTTCCGATGGCATCGGGCGAGATCCTTGCATCTCCTGCGGCTGGTAGCAGTAAGGATAGCTCGGCTTCTCATCAGCTGGCCTGACCTCGGCCGGAGCAACCTCCGGCTTGGCATTCCTTCTTCGACGCAGAACCAAGAAGATTCCCAGGGCAAGCAGAGCCACTCCGACCACGCCGCCGGCGACAGCACCTCCGATGACGGCTCCAGAAGGGGAGGACTTTGGTTCAGGCTCCTGGGTGGTCTCTTCCAGCCGTTTCCCTCCTGGCGTTGCAGAAGCAGAAGCAGACGGCTGGATCACTCCACTGGCGTCGCCACCGCATTTCTTACCAGTCTCCTCGTCAAAGACCCGCACTAGCTTGCTGCTCTTTGATGGGTTGGCCTGCCACAGCGTGAAAGTGCCCGCATCGTGGTTCACCATGAGATACGCCGAGGTGAGAAAGTAGCGCCCCAGGGTGGCAGGTTGATTTGCTACACCGTTCATAAGAAGCTCGCGGACCTTTGGCTTGGTGATTCGGGAGCCATTTCGATCAATGTCGACGAAAGGAACGATGTATTGGTCGTTTGGAACCCGGACTTGTAGACCTGAGTCGAGATGGAAGGTGATGTCACCGTCGAATCTGCAAAGGTCAGCTGGGTTGGTGGTAAGGCTGGAAGGTTGACTTACACCTTGTCGGCATCGAAAAGGCGAGCTGACCAGTGAAGACCGAATGAGGGACCTGTGCTGTTGAACCCAGTCACTTGCTCAAACTTGGAAACGTACCCGCCCGGCGCTTCAAGAAGGAGTTGTCGCTGCGGGACGATACAGCACGGCAATGCAGTGTTGGAAGGGAAGATGCTCTCGTCAGACCCGTCGCGAAAGTTGACCCTAATGTCGGAAACGGTGACCTTCATGCCAGTCCAGCAACCCGGAGTACCCGTGTAGTCGTCGTAAACGAGCGGCGCCGTATAGTTCCTCCCAATCACCTTTTCCTCGTCATATCCACCAAGCACCAGCGAACCATCGATGGAGTCCTTCACCCACATTCTGCCCCAGAAGATCGACCATACTCGCGAACTGATCTTCCCCGCCTCGCGAAGGGCGCTGAGGTACGTTGAGTTGGAGCCTAGGCCGAGGGGATGAAGCATCGTGTAGCCGGCATCCCATTTCAGGCGCGGTACTCCGACCGGAAATTCCTTCACAAGGGATGAGCCTTCGAGCTTGATGTTGTCGGTGCCGGCTAGGCTGGTTGACACGAGTTTCTTGATGCCATTCTCTGAACCCTGGAGGCTTGCCTCGTTCGGTGCGCCGCCGGCGTTGTCGATGTCGCTTGCTTTCTGGAAAGTCTCGGATCCCTCTTCGTCAAAGAGCCCGCCCCTCCGTATTTTACAGATTCGCTCGTTCCAGATGACGGTTTTATCACAATACGGCTGGCCATCGTATATCCAAGTGTTGTTCAATTCTCTGTCCAGGTCAGTAAGCGACGGGAACAAGTCTGAGAAGCCAACGTACGCCCAAGGTAAAAGAACAACATCCTGCTCGGGGGTTCCAATTTTGGCGGAAATTCCCCTCATGAGAGAGCCGTCGACATCTGGAAGAACTTGAACATCGCGGATCGGGAGAGTCAAGGGCTCCGTATCACAAGGCGAGGCAGACTTTGCTGGAACGACCAGCAGCAAATAAAGAAGAAACCGGTGCATTGTGAGTCTTGCCTCTGCAAGGCAAAAAACCTGTAATACAAAGTGATTATCTCGGACGGGAACAGAAGAGGAAAACCCATGCTACCCATTGCGCTGGCCAACGCATACCCGCCATCTCAGCTGACAACAAGACACGACCAACAAAGCCAAGACCGTACGGATTCTATTTCAAACTGCTACGCGCCCGGCTCTATCGAGAGGCAATTTCCATATTGTCGGTAGCAAGTAATATTTCGGGAGCTGTAGTATTTCAACAAGGGTCCCATGGCATGGGTCAGCCAACAGCGAGTCCTGATTCGCCATATTGTGGGCTGTTGGTTGTGAAAGCTGCACTGTGGCTGTGGTCGGCGGCAATTAACAGCGCCATATCAGGGGCTTTGCCTGGAAATCCTTCAGCTTGAAACGCAACCCAAGACCGACTACAGATAGAAGAAATGGTTTCCCGAGGGCCTCCTCCCTCTCGACAAGCTACCAAGTCTTTCTAAACTCCTTTCAAGGCTAATTTGCGCCATGTTTCCACGCTCATCACGACGGTCATTGCCGTCACGGCCTGCGCTGGTCGCGGCTTTTCTCGCGGCGCTGTTGCTCTGGCATCTCTTCTTTGCTGCCAGCCGCCCAAGATTTGTCCCCAGCACCTTTGACTGGACTACCGTGCGCCAGCACCATCCTCCTCCGTCTATCAAGCCCCTCCCAGCTGGCCAGCCTCGTCGGTTGCCCCAGGTCCAGGCAGACCGAAGCAAATTCCGGCACACTCGAGCTACCGAGAGCCGCCGAACTGCAGTCCGCAATGAGTTTCTACGGAGCTGGGGAGCGTACAAGAAGTATGCGTGGATGAGAGACGAGCTGACGCCTCTCTCCGCCCAAGGAAAGGACAACTTTGGAGGTTGGGCGGCTACCCTGGTCGACGCCCTAGATACCCTCTGGATCATGGGACTCAAGACAGAGTTCAATGAGGCTGCTAACGCGGCTACTTCTCTGAACTGGGGCGAAACTCATGAGGGGGCAGTCAACTTGTTCGAGACGACAATTCGGCACCTCGGAGGTCTCCTCGGGGCTTATGAACTGAGCCACGAGCCGGCTCTGCTGAAGAAGGCTGTCGAACTGGGAGAGATGCTCTACGTCGCCTTCGACACACCGAACCGTCTGCCTGGCTTCTGGCTCAACTTCGACGACGCTCTGAAGGGCAAGCAGGTCGCTGGCGTTCACGACCCGTCCGCGTCTCCTAGCTCTCTGGTCATGGAGTTCACAAGGCTCTCGCAACTCACAGGCGACCCCAAGTTTTATGACGCTACAGATCGCGTGACCCAGTTTCTGGTGAGAACTCAGAACCACACGCTTCTGCCGGGAATGTGGCCTCTTTGTCTCGACTTCCAACACGAAGCTGTCAAGGACAACACTTTCTCTCTTGGCGCCCTGGCCGACTCCTTGTATGAGTACTTGCCTAAGATGCATGCACTGCTGGGCGGCTTAGACCAAACCTATGAGAGGATGTATCGCACGGCGATGGATACCGTGATTCGGCATCTGCTCTACCGGCCCATGTTGCCGAACCAAGAGGACGTTTTATTCGCTGGCGAGGTTCACGTCAACGAGAAGATCGAGTTGGTCACTGAAAGCCAGCATCTCACCTGCTTTGCTGGAGGCATGTTCGCCCTAGGCGGCAAATTGCTCGGCATTGAGGAGCATGCCAATATCGGAGAGAGACTCGCCCGGGGATGCGGCTGGGCGTATCAAGCGTTTCCCACGGGTATGATGCCCGAGATCTTTAACCTGGTATCTTGTCCGTCTCTCGCCGCATGCGAATGGAATGAGGACCTTTGGAACCCTGAGGGAAACAAGCCCATTCCCCCAGGTTTCCGAAATGCGCGAGATCCGCGATACATCCTTCGACCAGAGGCCATCGAAAGCATCTTCATCATGTATCGCGTCACCGGCGACCCCAAGTGGCAGGATATGGCCTGGAATATGTTCCAAGCTATTGTTCGTGTCACTTCTACCGAGCACGCCAATGCAGCGATTGAGGATGTGACATCTGTTGAAACGAAGAAAACTGATTCCATGGAGGTGAGTCAACTCCCAGCTATTAATCATTGCAATGTACTAACGAAAGCAGAGCTTCTGGTTTTCCGAAACTCTCAAGTACTTTTACCTCATCTTTTCGCCTCCGGATTTGGTGAATCTAGATGAGTTTGTGTTGAACACGGAGGCACACCCCTTACGCAGGCCGGTTAGCAGAGGTTAAGAGGAGGGGAATACATAGGAACGTAAGAAAGTCGCTTCGAGAATTTTATGTATATAATCATAAATAGAGTCGTCCTTGCATGTGTGGGACGACACGACACACAGCTTGGCAACGGCATGTTTCGATAGGCGTCAAACGAATGCTGAGTTCTTTCCGCTTTTGAATCATTGGATATGAAAGAGGCAGAGGAAACTGGACATAGGGCTTGATCGGGCGGGTATGCGATATTGAACCGAGCGTTATAATTACCCGTAAATATAGATGTCTGGCGAATACCGAGAACCTGAAGTAAACCAAGTTCAATGCTTTAATGCCGCTCTTTTTCGTCTGGTTTCTGCTCTATCCTGTACTGGGTCTCCTCTTTCTGTTTGTACTCTGGGGTTTAACCTGACGATATTTAACATTTGTCACGTTATGCGCCCTATGAGGGGTGCCATGCGTTGACGTAGATAGCATCCTTGTTTAGCATCATGAGTTCTTACAATGTTAATTCGAAAATATAGAATATCTTTATTATTAGCGGCTCCCCAGCGAGATCTGTCTCGTCTTATGCTGCAGATTCTTGGACTTCCTAACTTCTGATGTTCGTTCAAGTCGCCCCAGACTCGATGATTTCTCAGCCGGCAACCCCGGGGCAGGGATTCTGTTCTTTTTAGGTAAAGTCTCCATCAATCATCCGTTGGCGCTTGGTGGAAGGCTTGACTAGGAATAACTGCCGGGCGCTTAATGTCAGCTTCTTAGAACAGCATAAGAATCACAAAAAGAATGCATGCGTTGGTCCCGTTTCGGGCCTAATAGAGCCCCGTTTTCAGGCCCACGGAACCTATATCGGAAGTACCTGCACGAGATGCCACAGTACTCTGGACTCGGGAATAACATGGAGCTGCGCCTGCGCCCTGGCTCTGCAATTGCATCGGGCCTTGGGACCGCTGAGGGGCTCTTCAGTCTTGAAGCTCTGTACTTGCTAATTACCCATCATGCATTCGCTAATGATGCCAATCGCCCGTTTCTGGTATACTTGTCGTCTAGGCGTCCATCTACCCACCGGAACGCTAGAGAGCATAAGTATTCCGTCTAGTCATACCCTCACAGGGATCTCAGAATCTAGATTTGATGTCGAGGTGCGAAAGCTCGTGAGCTAGGCTTTTCTCCTCATAGACATCAAAGACTACTGCACTCTCAGTGCCCATTCCTCAAACCTCCTGTAGGCCTCATCTAGATCATCGTTGATGATCAGGATATCATCGACACCTCGCGTACCCGCGAATTCAATTTCAAGCCCAGCTTGCGCCAGCCGCGTTCGAATGCTCGCATCCGTTTCTGTACCGCGGCTTCTGAGCCTGTCCTCGAGGACTTGGAGGCTCGGCGGCGCAATGAACGCGCAGCGCACGGCAAAATGTTTACTCATGTCTCTGATGTTCTCAAGTCCATTCATGTCGATGTCCAGTATCAGTATCTTCTCTTTGCCTTGTTGGTCCAGGATCGTCTGCCAGCTGGTACCGTAGTGATCGCCGGAGAAGAAAGTGTGCTCCACGAAAGCATTCTGGTCGATGAGAGACTGGAACTCGGCGAAATTCACGAAGTGATACGTATTATTTCCTAACTCAAGTTCTCCGGGCCTTGGTTTGCGAGTTGTGTGTGATATGGTGGTCACAAAGACGTCGGGATGTCGTTCAAGGAACCTTGAATCAGTGTCCCTTTGCCAACCCCTGAGGGCCCGGATACAACAATTGGTAGCTGGGCTTGGTTCCTTGCTACAGGTCAACGAATCAGCTTAAGCCGGTTAATGGTCTTGCGATGCTACCTACCAGGAGTCATTGTGACTTAGCATATAGCTTCCTGTTTCAGCTGGGTAGTTTGGATTGTTGAAAGGGAACCCTAAGAATTAAGCAGCAAGTCGGAAGAGGTTAATGATATAAGACGAGTAAGCATGGAGCTTTTCATGAGGCATGGTACGTGCAAGGCCCTTGACAAGATTTATGGACCAGCTTAGAGGCAGATAGCCTATTGCCATAATATCTTCCACCTTGTAATGCTAGTCGTCAAGCTTTGCCAAAGAGTTTGTCTTTGTTAGATCTTATTGTTGAGGTTGGCAGTTGCGCGATTGGTTGGCTGACAAAGAGATGAAAGGGGCACTGGTGATGCAATGCGAGCGTCGGGCGCAGCTCCGTCAAGTCCTTAGGAAGAACCGTATTATTCTACAGCAGCAACTTCGAATCATTAAAGGGATAGCTCATGGTGTTCATTGGTCAGGCCAGCTTCTAACGCCGACAAAGGCGAATCGCCATGGGCGCACTTGACGCTGCGGCCTGCGAGGACATCCGCTTCTACTCCAGTGACAAAGACATGGAGCACAAAGAAACCGCAGCCATGTATCTCGAGCCCCCCAGCCTATTCCTCGTTGTCCCGGCCTTTCTGGAGATATGCAATGCACGTCCTCGACGCTCATATGCTCAACAAGAACGACAACCTAGCCTCAGGTTTGGACTAAGTCTATACAAGTCTGCAGTAGACTCCTGACGGAAGCAGTGGAGCTTGGCACAAGACCTGCACGCGTCGAGTGATGGGAGATATACCAGCCGAGTGTCCTTGAGCGTGTACCGCACGTAAGCAAGGTGCGTAAAAGCATATGTGACGGCGCGTCTTTGCGTATCTACAATCAGAAGGCCATGGGCCAGGCTGTCCGTGGTCTGCCGTCTCATTCTGCGCAAGCTTCCGCTTCCCTCTGGAATGTCAGTCAAGACGACTTTGTCCCTCCGGTCCAGTCGTCCTCTGGAGATGGCAGCTCCGCCAGCCGGGGCATACGCCGGAAACGTTTCGGGGCAGGTATTTCTTCTTGGGCTCGGGCATGTCGTCTTCAGAGTTTAACAAGATCAATCGCAAAGTGGTACGGAGTGCAAGTATTTATTCATGGCCCTGTAAATAGCTCCGTGCCGTGCCGCGCCGTGGACTTCTTATTTCCGAGAGGTGGGGATGCGGAGCTGAAAGAGACACCGTATAATGGTACGTAGGTTATTTTTGCTCAGATTATGGGAGTCAGAGAAACCACCTACATTAGCTATTCAACTGTTGTTGCCTATTATCGTAGGATATATGTCCTAGTTCATTATTTCTTTCAAGACTCTATGGTTCTAGGTCATACGGTAGACTATCGTCTTCAATGTGCTTCGGCAACACATTCTTTCACCGCCCCTGGAACAGCTCCCCACAAATTGGAGACTAGGATTAACAATCTGTCGTCATGATCCCATCTGCCGAGAGAATGGATGTTACATAATACAACCTGCGGGCCCGAGCCAGAGTTTTGGGTTCCTGGTTCAAGATGGAGATGGCTGATGTCAGACATTTGTTTCGAACCCCAGTGTATGTCCTTGCCAATTGATATCCTCCAGAAGTTGATTGATTGGCCAAGTTTCCAGACCATATCGTATCTACAGAGTAGACTTTCACACGACAGACTGACTCGCGCTGTCAAACTCGTGGCAACCCGCTTCGCTACGCGGACGCCACCCCGAAACAGTGTGTGAAGCATTCGGATCCGGCGCTTATTCGGGGTCCGGTGGACGCTCCGACCACGCGTGCCACGGCGATTACTTCCATTTCTATCTCAGCGCCATGTCCCGATAGTAAACGCCGAATAGGAAGCATCATTGCTGATAAATGCCATGACGCGGGGGAGTGTGCATCCGTAGATGCTGGTAGAATCATGCGTTGGGTGGTATAAAGCCATTGCAGACAACTGCTCGACAACTTCTGTAGTCAGACATCGTCAATTCAAGCATCCTCATCAATCCTCCGCAAAATGTCAACCGATTACGAGTTCCAGGGCTGGCTGGGCCACTCGCCCGATGCCGCCGACGGCAAGATGGAATGGGGCTCGTTTGAGCCCAAGAAGTGGGAGGAGAACGACGTCGATATCAAGATCACCCACTGCGGCATCTGCGGCTCCGATCTTCACACGCTGCGCTCTGGATGGGGAGAGACTCCCTACCGTACGTGAAGCTCTCACCGAGTCCTTGGCAGCAGAGTACTGACTGGAACTTCAACAGCATGCTGCGTCGGCCACGAGATCGTCGGCAAGGCCGTCCGCGTCGGCAAGCATGTCAAGAACATCCGCGTCGGTGACCGTGTCGGCGTTGGAGCACAAGCTCGAAGCTGTCTCCAAGACGATTGCCCCCAATGCTCCGCCGGACTGCCAAACTACTGCCCGCGCTCCGTCAACACCTACGGCTCCGAGTACCCCGGCGACGTAGGCAAGTCGTATGGTGGATACGCCGACTACAACCGCACCCATTCACGGTTCGTCTTCAAGATCCCCGACGGTCTGCCTTCTGAAGACGCCGCGCCCATGCTCTGCGGTGGTGTCACCGTCTATACTCCTCTGCGCAATAACGGTTGCGGGCCTGGCAAGACAGTCGGCATCGTGGGTGTCGGCGGTCTCGGCCACTTCGGCGTCCTCTTTGCCAAGGCCCTTGGAGCGGACAAGGTAGTGGGCATCTCGCGCAAGGCGTCCAAGAGGGATGAGGTGCTGTCCCTCGGGGCGGATGAGTACATCGCCACCGACGATGACCAGGACTGGGCGACAAAGCATGGTGCATCTATCGATCTCATCATCTGCACCGTCTCCAGCCCCAAGATGCCTCTCACTGATTACCTGGGCCTCCTCAGACTCGGCGGCGACTTCATCCAGGTTGGCGCTCCTGATGGGGGTGAACTGCCTCCCATCAACGCCTTCTCCCTGATCGGGGGAGGCATCAAGATTGGCGGCAGCGCCATTGGACCGCCCAAGGATATCGAGGAGATGCTGAAGTTGGCTGTCGACAAGAAGATCAAGCCGTGGGTGGAGAAGCGGCCGATGAAGGACGCCAACCTAGCGATCCAGGATCTAGCGGCGGGCAAGGCGCGATATAGATACGTGCTGGTGAATGAGAAGCACGTCGGACAATAGATGATGGACATGGATAAACGTTGGATTGCTTTGTAGATTAATGAGAGATGAATAAGATAAAGAACCACTGTTAGCAAACACAGTCTTACAAGCAAAAGTGACTCGGTAATTCCATACCCCGCAACTCGCATCGCGCCTTTTGAGAGATGACAGTTCAACGCAGGCATCCATGTCGTCGCAAATCCACAGGATTGAAGCTCTCTATTCAAGATCTCGTACAAACCTGTTCTCCTCAGAATATGTGTCTTGCACCCGTCCGTAAACGCCACATTCATTCTTCACGATGCCTCGCTCAGACGAAGCAGCAGCCTTCTTCCACGCCGTATACTCAGCCGTCCAAGAAATCCCACACGGCAGAGTAACCACATACGGGCACATCGCCATGCTAGTCGGCACTCGTAAGCCATCGACTCCAATAGTCCACAGCCGTCACTGATAGCCATCTCACAGCCCAGCGTCCTCGCCAAGTCGGCATCTGTCTGAAACACCTCCCCTCCGATGTATCTCAGCGCTTCCACCACGAGAACGTACCGTGGCAAAGGGTCATCAACTCAAAGGGACAGATATCTCCCAGGTTAGTCTCTCTTCTTCTGACGACGGCCGCTGCTGACTCCTCAGGTCTCAACCAGACGGAGCTCGCACGCAGGCTGCGGCGCTGCAGGCTGAGGGCGTGCAAATCGCAACGAGTGCGCCGGGAGAGCTCTCAGTGGACTTTTCCGAGTACGGATGGTTCCCAGAAGCGCTGCCCTCCGAGGAAAATCGCGACGACGATGACGAGTCAACTGAATGATCCGACGCAGTTTATAGGTCTTGAACTAGTATTTACCACTATCGTGCGGGACAAAGTCCCTTATATGTAATACGACCCAAGATCAGGGCCATCGTAAAAATCATTCCATCTTCCGCTCATTCTTGGAAAGAAAAAAAGCCACCCAGTCCCCCTGTCAAGGGTGAATTGAAAATACAAATGACAGACGAAGAAAAACAAAAATCGAATCGCATCGTGCATCGAGCTGCTCGTGTAATTGGTATTCTCTCCGCAAGAATCAAAGATCCCTTCCAAACTCCTGGCCGGTGCTGATAACTTGGTTGGGGTGCCCAATGTAAAAGTCGTCAGACCGACGTTAAACGCAAGGGGGAATATGGTCAACAAAAGAACAACAAAAGCAAGAAACGTGATGAGACATAAAAGCGTTGCAACCCCCCACCGCCTCTCTCGCTCAATCAACCCCATGCCGAGCGCACCGGATGATCGGGCTCCGAACCGGGTCGCAAAGCCCTCTGGACGCAGCTCGGCTCCCCCTAGAAGCAGTTCAAGCTTCCCTTCTTCTTCTTGCCCTTGCTGATGGCGTTCATCCGCTCCTCGAGCTGCCGCCGGGCGGCTTCGGCAGCTTGTCGCTTCTTGCGCTCCTCTTCGACGGCTTGGAGGCTCCAGCGGTTGTCGTGCACCGGCTCCGGCGGCGGGCGGTCCTTGAGCTCCTTCACCTCCGCCTCGAGCTCGTGTGAGCGCTTCTTCCACGCGTCGCAGTCAGCCCTGGCCTTGTTGGACTGCCTCTCCAAGTCGGTAAGCGCCTCTTCGAGTGTCTGCGTAAGCTGGCGCTCGGCAAAGAGATGCTTCTCGATAGTTCGAATGCGCGCCTCCTGGTCCTCGGTGATCTGCGAGATATTGACATTGTCTTTGCTGACTGGGCGAGCATTTGACGTCGGGGAGCTGGGGGCGCCATTGACGGGAGAGCCCGCGCCATTCGGTAGAGGCGGAAGTGGAATGGCTGGTGGAGGTGATGGTAGTGAAACATGGGATGCGCTCTTGCGAATTGTCGAGTTGGAGTTCGACCGCTGGATCCCAGCCATTGCCTCGTCAAACTTGGTCTATTCTCTGTCAGCAATGGAGCTCACAATCATGTCCAAGTTAACTTACCTGCAGAGCTGCGTAATCCCCACGCAGAGTCTCCAGTTCAGCCGTAAGGCGTGCAGTAGCTGCGTTGGCTTCGTCGAGTCTCGTGTTGCGCTCCGTCTGCAGAGTACTCAGACGGTTATTCGTTATCTGGACTTCGTCAAAGTTATTCTGCAGCTGCTCTTCCAGCTCCTCCACCAGCCGGCTATTCTTCTTGCTGCGGGTATCTAGATCCGACATCTTATTCTTGGCAGCTGCAAGCTGTTCCACAAGAGGTCCAGGCGTGGCACCACCATCGAGCATCTCGGCCAGCGCGGCCTCAGCTTCCTCGAGATCGCGAGCGATCTTGTCGTTAGTGGTCGTAAGCTCAGTGACATGTGACTCCATCTCGCCGCGCTTCTTCTGTTCCTCTTCAAGAGTCTGCTTAGCAGCAGCAAGTTCATCGATGCGCTCCGTCAGCTTCTCAACATTGGCGTCCAGGCCGAGAGCAACAGCCACCTGAGAAGCAGCTTTCATGAGGTCGTCGCGAGCTTCAGTCAGTTCCGTCTCGAGTCGTTGGACACCCTCAGCATGCTCCGACAGCAACACTTCGACCTGCTCCTCGTAACCCTTCTGCTCACTGGTCTTAACGTCGGCTAGCTCCTTGGAATGGCTGGCCTTGAGCTCCTCGAGGCTAGCGTGGTGGTTCTTGGCAGCCTCATCGTGCGCAGCAATCTGCTCTTCAAGCTTGGCGACAAGCTCCAACTGGCGAGAGTTATCCTCCTTCGCTGCAGCATGGACCCTGTTCAACTCATCCAACTCAGAACGGGCTTCAGAGTGCGACTGTTCTAGCTCGGCAACCTTCGCAGCGTTGCTGTTGATGATAGCCTTATACTCGTCGATCTCATTGCGCAGGAAGCTGATGAGATTTTGTTGTCTCTGCTCAGCTTCCTTGACTGACTCATCCTTCTCGCTAGGCTGGTGAGACTGAGATTCCGAGAGCTGAGCATTAGTCGACACCACTTGAGCCTCGAGCTCCTCGATCGTGCCGCGCATCTGCAACTCCGTCTTCGCCATCGAGTCAAGCGCTTCCTTGTGCTTGCTCTCCCAGGTTACCAGCTCTGATTGCAACTCGGTAACCCGGTGTTCATGCTTCTTCTCAGCATCTTCGGCGTCCTGGGGATCAGGCTTCGATGACAATGCTTGACGTAGCGACTCGAGCTCGGTCGTCAGTGCTTGCTCACGGGCAATGTATGCCTTCCTGGTGTCGGCGAGCTGCCTTTCGCTCTGCTCGAGCTGATCCCGCAGGGTTGCCACCATGGACATCTCTACGGGACTGGACTTGAGACTGGAACGCTCACGCGTTAATCCCGAGATGATGGTCATCTTAGTCTCCATCTCCTTCTTGGCGGCCGCAAAGTCTGCCTCGAGTTCCTGGATGCGCTCACTTCTGTTGTGAAGCTCATGCATGCAAGCGTTGAGATTGAGCTCAAAGCTCTGCATCACCTCGGGCTGTTGCTCAAAGTTCTCGGCAGCGATGTTACGCAGGGAGGCAAACGAGCGATGGGCGCGATCGACGACCAGCAGGTTTTGGCTGGATTTGCGTCGGATGACAGGAGTGCTGGCACGAGGTGATGTAGCTTCGATAACCCGCGCCCGGGACAGGTCCGTCTTGAGCTCCTCTACGATATCAAGAGTCTCGCTGTGCTTAGACTCCAGCTGGGCATACTTCTCAGCCAGCTCCTTCTCGGCAGCCTCGCGCTCCTGGGCCATGGTCTTGAGTCGGTCAAGCTCAGCAGCGAGCTCGGCACTGTGATCTTGTGGGAGGTCTTCAGTCGAGGCGCCTGCAGGCTTGGCGGTAGCTGTGTCGTCGTCAGACAAGGCGTCTGCGTTAGATGAGGCTACGGTAGCAGGCGAATACATGGCCGAGGATAATTCCGAGGAGAGCGATCGTGAAAAAGAGGACCGCGGGCCATCCTTCAAATCGCTCGTCTTGGCGTCGGATAAAAAAGACTCGGGGCGCGTGTCTGTTGGGGTGGCAACAGAGATGATCGAGTCGCGTGTACGCTGGGGGTGACGCGCCTCGTCGACAGCATCCTGCAGCTCGGAGAGCCTACGCATGGCGTCCTCGTATTTGGAATGAAGCGAGTCGTAGTCATGAAGAGTTGACTCGTGCTCGACGCGCAAATCAATAAGCTCTTGAGTGACAGACTCGAGCTTATCCCCGACGAACTTGGATTGAGCCGGGCTCTGCGGGGAGGATTCTTCTGTCGGCTTCCCAAGGCGCAGGGAGTCTTCTTCCGCTTCTTCCTTGACAGTGCTGATCTTGGATTGGACGGTGTCCTGTTCCTCATCGCCTTCGGGGATGGGCTCTTCCATCTGGCTATGGCGGCTTACATGAGACAGGGTTCGAGAATGGTCAGCCATACGACGGCGCGGAGCAGCACCGTTAGTGGGCTCAACCGAAGCAGACTCGGGTCCATTTTCGGCTTCGACCACCTTGCCATCCTGGATCTGATCGAGCTCATAGAGAAGCGAGTCGAGCTTACCGAGGCTTCGCTGGCGCTCAACCACCTGTTCGAGGCGATCAACCTCACGCTGCATGAGCTCAGCATCCTGATCCGCCTCGGCAAGACGCTCCTCGAGGGTCGAGATGTAGTCTTCACACGAGGCTTCGTTTTCTCGAACACGAGAAATCTCCTTACGAAGTTCCATGACGATGGTTGCATTCTTCTCCTCGCCGCTAGTGTGACCGTCCAGCTTGGTTTCGAGATCGTGAAGATAGTTCTCAGTACTAGCTTCTCTGTCCATAAGCTTCTGCAGGCGGGACTGAAGCTGGGTGTTGATGGTCTCGGCATAGGCGCATTTCGTCTCCTTCTCAAGCAAGTTGGTCTCGGTGTTGGACAAAGTACTGCGAGTGCTGGAGAGGGACTGCTCCAGTGACTGAATCGTCTTCTCATATTCGAGCACAACCTGCTCAACCGCTTGTGCGAACGAATTGGATCGATTGAGACGGTCAGTGGCGCTGTCGCCGAGAGAGTCCTCGTGCTGGTTCGCGTCCGATTCGTTTTCACGGGCACGCGCCAACTCAGCGATGAGGCGCGCATGCCGTTGGCTCAGTGCCGTATAGTTCTCCTGCGTGTCCAAGAGCTGGTTCTGCAGCTCAACCTCACGCTCGTTCTGGCGGTCGGATCGCTCGTTAGGACCAGGGGCGTTGCGCCGCGGGCTGCTGCCACCACGTTCGGCGCTACGGATCTGTTCGCGCAAGAAAGTGACTTCGGCCTTGAGACGATCGATTACGGCTTGCTTGTCGCCCTCCTCGATTTGCTGGATGCGCGGCTTGGACTGGATAGCTCGAGCGCGCTGCGCATATTGAACCGTGTTGAGGGTCTCGCTTAGATGGAACTCGGCAGGCGTAACACAGGCGATCATGTAAGTGATTGCATTGCCTCCGAGCGAGTCTTGGAGCAGTCGGGTCAAGCGGGAGTCACGATACGAAACGTGGGAGCCGGGGCTTCGAGACGAAAGCTGGCTGATGACTTTCCCAAGGGCGGCGAGACCTGCATTGATAGAGATACCCTCTTTGGCACGCTCGCCCTGCGCACCCGTGTTCTTCATTCTTTCACTACCAGCCAAATCGACAAAATGAAGCTTGCTGTCGGTGGTTACCGAAACATCTTGGCCCGTCATCGCCTCGAGCGGCACAGAGAAGCGCTTCTCGGAGCCCTGGCCAGAAGCGAAATTGTTCTTGCGCTGGATGAGGTTGAGGGAGAAGACGGCGTGCGATCGTGACGATTTGGCGTTGATGGCAGTGGCATCGGTCTGACGAATCAAAGATCCAAAGTTGAGAGCATTCATGAGGTCCTCTACCGAGTTGATCTCAACCTGTTGAAGGCCCGTCAAGAGAATGTTGCCCTTGGTGTCTTCGCGAATGGCAACATTTACACGCTCGCCCATGGGAGTTGTTTCAGGAACAAGGAGATCGCGAAGGTGCTCGTTGTAAATCTCGACGTACGTGGCTTTAAGTGACCAATTGCGGTCACCAAGGGCATTCTGCTGGCTGTATCCTCGAGGATTTCGAAGGTGGGACATCGAGTTGCGGTTAGACTTGGCGGATGGTTTTGGCGTGTCGAGCTTCTCGAAGAGCGCTGCGGCAGCCCGAGGAATAACACCTGGAGTGCTGGTTAGCGAATCGTGAATTTTATCCAAGTAAGTCTGACCAACCCATCAGTTCTGGGTCAAGCTGCTCGCTAGGACCCGACGTTCCCATGGTGTATGATTTGCCAGCGCCAGACTGGCCGTACGCTAACAATGATACGTTGTATCCTTGTGTAAAAGCATTCACGCAGTCAGAAAGATAGTCCCAGACGCCATCCTGCGTCACATCAGAGCTGAAGACACGATCGAAGACAAAGAGCTTGCGACCTTGCGGAGAATCGATAGCGAGGCTGGTTTCGGAAGTGTTTTGAACCATAGATCGCTGGAATCGCTGGGGGATGAGGTCGTACCCAGGATCGCTAGACTTCAGCGGCGGTCGCACACGGACAGCTATCGGGTATCGATGTTAGCATCCCAGAGGGCCAGCGACGACGAACAACATACCGACTTTGACAGCCGTCCGACTGTCCTCGTCAGAGGCTCTACTACCACCTCCCGTCTTGCTCGTCATGCTCAACCGGCTGTTGCTTCTGGGCGCGGCTCTGGCGATGGAGCTCAGAGGCCGCTGAATCCCTCCCGGTGAGGCCGGCGGCGAACTCGCCATGGCGGTTGTTGGTGAGTTGTCGTCGAGATTTGCGATGTCTCAGCCGTCGTAGCGTCGTCAGCGGTAGTAGTTGCGGAAGTCGTCGCAAGAGGACCTCGGAAGGCCGCGAAGGACTTTGAGAAGCTGGGTTCCACGTAGGGAGAAGGAGTCGTCCTTCAGGGCGTCATAGATCTGCGGCGTCACGGATGGTGTCGTCGGTGGGAGGATTGTAAAATATCCCAGACAGTCTCGAGAGCGGCAGTTCGTCCCTAGAAGCGTCTACGGAGTGGCCGCGAGACGGATAGCGCGTGTTTGTCCCGACCAGGGGTAGGGGGATGTAATTAAACTGGCGACCGCTGGCGACGGCAGGGTTCCAGCTGTTTCTCGTTCCAGTGCAAGAGGGGACGATGGTCGCTAGCGGAGGGGCGTCGTCGGGCAAGAATATGGGAAGATGGAGGGAGGACCAAAGACTGAGGATGCGCGATGGGAGTCTCTTGACAATGGAATAGGAGAGATGTACGAGACGTTTCGGCGTTGGACGTTGGACGTTGGACGCTTCAGGAGTCGGAGCCCACCTAGAGCAAAGAAAAAAAAAGGGACGGGACGGGACAGCCTCAAAGTGGAATCGGGGCCAGGGGGGTCGATTTCAGTGATTTCCAGTCTCCTTCCATTCACTGGACAAGACACCAGGATTGGAAGGAGGGCTGTCAAGACCGCCTCCAGGGACCAGAAGTACATTAGCGCTCGGCCACTTTGCGCAACGTCGCCAGGTACCTCCCATCCACTGGCACCGGACCTGACCCCTGAATTGCTAGCGCTAAAGGCGCTTTAGACTGAGGTGCTGGCGGAGCAGGCGCCTACTGGCTGGAGAGGTATATTACTGGGGAGCCCCGAGCGCCGGGTGCTGGTACCTGGCCCGGGCGGCCATTTAGTGGCATGGACCCTGGCTTCCATAGGTACCTTGGCCACCGCTGGGCTCGAGACCCTTAGCATCGGGGCGAGCCTGGAAGTCTGGGATAGCGTAGGAACTATACAGGAATTGTTCCGTGTCCTCATATGACACAAAAGAGCGTGTAGAAGAGGTGTAACATATAACGAACTAACGCTTCTATTCTTTTGTTCGCTCATCCACACGGGGGCTTACTAAGCCGTGATTTATACCTGCAATTCCGACCCTCATTTGAGATCATCCAGCCAGATGGCAGCACACCACACCAACCACAAACAGCTAAAGTGCCTCCTCGTTATCCCGAGACGGACACTTTTTTCTCTCCCTTCTATTCAGGGGTTGGGGAAACCGCGACGCGTCGTACTAGCGACGTGATTGCGATACTGGTGCGCAGACTTTCTAGCCTGCGGATACCGCACCGTTAGGAGAAACGCTCATCTAAAGATACGTACGCTCATCGAACGGTTGAGCCGTTTTTCACCAAAAGTCTTCCGCGTGTGATGGGTGTTTCCAACCATCGATTCCGTTGCCTCCCTACCGGTATCCATGCAATTAGTACTCACGGTATATTCTTCCACCCGCGTTGTCCGCTGTTGTTAGTCGACAAGATCCCACGCGGTTATCCGTACGTGCAGTCGGGCACAAGGCACACGCAAAACGCCATGCATAGGCATTGTGATGCAATGCAATGCAACGCACAGCGTGCCAGTTACCGCCAAGGTGTCTCTTGTCTTTTTCTTAAGCTCAATTGTCAAAACACGTCTCGAGCCACCATTGTCGGCCCCTTTGGCATCCGTCGGCTGTTGTCTTGTTCCAGGGTCTCCGGCAGGATCGTCCTACAACGCGGGTTGTCACACTCTTTTACCCTTGACCTCACCGGGGGTTCAACAGGAGCAAAGCCTATTCGACGTGCCGGACCTCCGTAGAGCGGCCCGGAATCGAATGGCACCTTTGCGACAACAGAAGCAAGTTACGGAAACCATTGCTTCACCAGTGCTGTTTGGAATGTCCTTTGTTCAAGAAGAAGCAATTCGCGGGGGCCAGCCACACCACGGCCACGGTACGTTTCAGGTTAGGACCCCCACTTCTATTCATCCCAATTGGAAACCGCCGGCCATTGACAAGTGACGTCTCGGACCGAGCACAAGCCGCTGGCGAGAAGCTTTATTAAGTGAGTTGTTGTGCTCTACGCGGTAGGCATCATATGGTGGTCATCGTCTTCGCAACCAAGATCCGAGTGTCTAGCAACAAGACTCGAATCGGCAGTGGAGACTAGAGACATGCAGGACATCGTCGACAGTTTGTGCCACGACAGGGTGCGCAGGCCAGCTCTTCCATCCATGCCACGCGCCCAGGCCAGCTGCCAGATCTCATGCTGGTGCCCGGCGGCGGCGTCCAGAGTTTCACTCGTCAGCCTTAACGACGGTTCCTCTACATAGTAACGTTACTCCGTACACCGTCAATAACGGTGCATGTGTTCCTCAGTCCCGACCGTATGGGCTCGAAGCGAGCTGCTGCGCAAATGAACGCCGATGATCTTTCGTCGGGTGTCCATCGCCCAGTCCCCTTTCATCAAAACTCAGGTGTTATTGACCGTTGTCGGCGTAATTGTCAATGGCTCGGTTATCCACCTCCAAAGGCCAACGAGTGGTAGTAAACTGTCGTTGGGTCTTTGCTTGGGGCTGGTTGGTTCCTATCACCAATCCTTCTTGTCTTGGCTGACTGGGCAACCCTTGCAGCAAGTGGTTGGGTGCTCCAGGAGCAATCGCGTTCTCTCTGAAACTTTATCAAACTCGCACTCGATATACTGCAACTGACTCGCACAGGGGCAAGGAGCGTTGCAATGGTGAACTAGCTCGAGATCGTTCAACGTGCCCCTCAGGACAAGTGAATCGGAACATAGCAATGGCTGATCATATTGGGATGATGAGAGGAAGATGGACGAACGCCACCGTAGTTTGAAGCCGTCACGGCGCAGCGCATCTCATTCCAAGTCTACCCTGAACCACAGGAGGCCATTTCCACTTCCGTTTAATTGATGCCTGACCAAATAACTCTAAATGACGGTCGTTTCCTCGTCAAGGTTCTGTGCGGCCGAGCGATGTGACATTGTCCCGGTTTGTCCATTCGGCCACAAAGGGATGTGCCGGGAGATTGTCGAGCTTCGCATTTGATCACCATCGATTATCAGCCAACAACTCAGTATTCCCGCAACCGTCAGATCATATCAAGGATTAGAAGCTCTACAACATTCTACGACTAAAGCTCCGCTACAGCGAGTTCCCATTCTCTTATTCTGACAAAGCTCATGACCGCCGGCGTCCTTACCCCTGAGCAATAAGGTGTAGTCTATTACTTGGCAATTTTCATCGTAGCATCACGATTGGAGCGTTTCGTTTCAAGGCGAACAAGGCTGGCAAAACGAGCCAATTGGTATGTCCATGGGAATGTTTCAAATTCCAAGGGGGCTAGTTATAAAACCGATGGTTATAGATAAGTTCTGAATCTGATAAATGTCAAGGCGCGAGACGGGGTGCAAAGTACGCGGCGGAGTTGGCTTTGGAAGCCCACTGTCTTTCTCTCCGCCTGATTCAGTTGACTTCGGCTGAACTGGCTGACAAGAGCTCTGAATGGGATTTTCCGAGATTATGCTCCAAATCTAAGGTTTGGCAGGACCATAATCAGTCCGTAATCAAATAATGGCAATTTATTCAAGATATTGCTTTTATCCATTGCCATCGCTTGGGTCTGCAGGTGTGATATAATGCATTAATTGACCACGTGACTTTGGCGTTTTTCGTGTTAGCAGAGAGAAAGAGGTGTCGCGTCGCACCGCGCAGGCTGCCACCCCTCCATCAACCAAGTCAAACAAGGTGCTCCAACTACCCAAGCACCGCATCGATATCAATGATCTCCACGAGGCCATTCCGATAACATGGCGCCCGAGGTGATCGATCTTATCTCATCCAGCCCTCCAAATCCTCCGAATCCTCTCTCTGGACAGCTGCCCGGAGTCAACGGCCATCACGAACCGGGGAGACAGAAGCAGCAAAGAAACGATGCTGCAGATCGGGGCATGCCCCATGGCGCCGCCCTGTCGGACGATTTCCTCTTCTTATCCGATGACTTCGACACTACGATAGACCTGGATGAGCCTATCCTAGCAAACACGGCTGGGACAAAGAGGCGACAGCTCTCCCCTCCAGCGCAAGCTTCTCGTTCTCTGAAACGCCCATCACCAGGGCCAGAACCGCAATCTATGCTTCCTCCGGTGCGGACGAATGGAGGTGGACGAATATCAGCAGTGGCTGATCCCATCGAAGTCACGAGTTCCCCGGAGCGTAATTCACCCGTCAGATCGAGATCTCCAATTCACGGCTTAACGAAACCAACCGAATCAACCAGAGGCGCGATTGAGCCCGAGGACTCGGATCCATTTGCCAGTTCTCCTCAGCCTGTGCTTCACTCGCCCCCGAAACCAGCGGCTGGACCGGTCGAATCATCAGATCCATTTGCAAGCTCCTCCCAACCGGTACCACATACATCAAAAGCACCAGAGGCCCCATCAAGATCACCAATTTGCACCACTGCGCAAGCCCCAAAACAACCACTGAGGAGAAATGCCACGTGGGATCCAATTTCCAGCTCAGCGCCAGAGGCTTGTTCTTTCGGCTCCTCACCACCTCGAGGCCAACGCCGGGTTGTCATCGACATTGACGACTCAGATGCCGAGGATGATTCTGAGGACGAGCTTCCAGACATCTCCAACTTCGATATCTCCAAAATTCGACGTCGATCACTGCTTCAACGCTCCCAAAGCGACGTGGTCTCATCAAGATCTCGATCCAAACCCACAGCCACGAGTAAAAGGTCAGCTGCGGATCAGGCACGGGAGAGGGAGACCAGAACAGCAGCTAAAGAGGCTGAAAAAGAGGCGAAACGTCGCGAGAAGCAGGAGGCAAAGGAGGCAAAGGCCCGCGAAAAGGAGCGCAATGCCGCCATGGCCGAGGTCAATAAGCTCCGGACGGACAAGAAGGTCTCAACTCCAGAGATGATGGTCGACATCCCCTCAAGCCTAAATCCTACGGTTACCACTCAGCTCCAGACCATGCTAGAGCCACTTGATGTGCAGTACACACCTTGGGACAGCCCGGTCGACAATGTGATCAAGTGGCGTAGAAAGGTCAGGAGTCGTTATAACGACGATCTCGGTCTCTGGGAACCTATTCCTCTTCGCCTTGAAGAAGAAAAGCACGCTCTTGTCATCATGACAGCTGACGAATTCGTCAAACTTGCCTTGGACGACGAGCTGTCATCTCATGTCGCCAAGATGGAACGGCATTTCACTACTCACAACATCATCTACCTCCTTGAGGGTCTAACCCCGTGGATGCGCAAGAACCGCAACCTGCGCAACCGCCAGTTTACGTCGCGCGTCCGCGCTCAAGACCCCTCAACATCTACCTCGGGTGGCCGTAACAAGCCCACTGAGGACTACGTGCCCGAAGAGACGATCGAGGACGCGCTACTGCAGCTGCAAGTCATGCACGACGTCCTGATTCACCATACTACGATTCCCCTCGAGACGGCGGAGTGGATCGTCAATTTCACCCAGCACGTGTCGACGATTCCTTACAGGAAGCAGCGGGACAAGGCGATGCTGGGAGCTGGCTTTTGCATGGAGAGTGGGCAAGTCAAGACCGGCGAGGATGCAAAAGACACGTACGTCCGGATGTTGCAAGAGATTGTGAGAGTCACGGCGCCGATCGCCTATGGAGTAGCAGAGGAGTTTGGCAGCGTCGGTGATTTGGTTCGAGGGCTAGAGGCCGGTGGACCGACTCGTTTGGAGGGAGTGAGAAAGAGCGCGAACAAAGACGGCGCCTTTTCGGATCGAACAGTTGGACAGGCTGTCAGTAAACGCATGTACAAGGTATTCACGGGACAAGACGAGACAAGCACAGATGTGTAGTATTTATTAAGACGTGACGATGCTATGGGAACATGCATCATGATATCACGCTAGCTAGGAAGTATTGAGACCTGCGTATTCGTCGTTAGCAAAAGGTCTTCAAAGACATTAATTGACAGAGACGAATTGAACCAAGCTGTCAGACAGCGGTTGGACAAAGTTGTTTCCACATCGTACTTTCGGTACAGGTCTGTGTTTTGCTTTCTCATCATATGCTTGGGTTGATTCGACAGGAAGGAAATTTGTAAACGTACCATTCAGCGAGAGACGACGGCCTCTTCCTCAAGCTTGCGCTTCCGCGACGTTGGCTTGAAGAAAGAGTCCATCGTCTTCTGTTTGGCGTTGAACTTGGCACTGCCAATGCCACCTCGAGTCTTTTTCAGACCCTTCAGGTGTTCGACGCTGTTGATCTTCTCGAAGCGCATCTGCAGGCGAGGGCGATCAGTGACCGGTTTGCGGCTCTCTGGAGGAACAGTGACAACTGCCTCCACATAGCCAGTGTTGCTCCAGGTGGGCCGAACGAAAGCAGAGCCAGTGATCGACTCTGGCTGTGCGTTGGGGGCTGTAGCGACGGACGAGGCCCTGGCGCAGAGTGCTTTGAAGAGAACACCGAGGATGATGCCGTGCGCGACGACGCAGACGGTAGAGTCTTCGTGCAACACGGGGACAAGATGCTCATCCAAGAAGCGATCAACCCGCTTCCTCATCGCCGCCGGCGTCTCAGCGCCCTCATGCTCAACCACCGACGCAAACCTGGCGCCCTCGCCAGAACCGAAGTCCTTCTCTCTCAGCTCCGACACCTTGACCAGCTCCAAGTCCTCTGCGCATTTCTGCGCATCGAGAACAGCCTCGGCGGTGTGCACCGCGCGTCCGAGGTTGGACGAGAAGAGGTGCTTGACCGTGACACGCTCAGCCAGGTGAGCGGCTAGCCGTCGGATCTGGAGGACACCGTGGGCAGTCAGAGCGGAGTCGCGAGAGCCGGCATAGAGGCCTGCAACGTTGTCGACCGTCTCTCCATGACGGATGAGGAAGAGACGCATTGTCGCATCACTCAGGGAGGCCACGCCAGAAGCAAGCTGGGCATGGTGTTTGTTGACGAAAGGTGAAGAGGATGCGGAAAAAGTTGAAAATTTGTAGTTGGGAGATTGGACGCTGACTCAGCACTAGCATTGCTAATTGCATATGTGGCATATGTCACTTCCACAGCTCCACCCTGAGATGCTTCAAGATCTGAGCTTCACGACATCATCTTATCACTTGACTGTCAAGGTACGGGACATTTTCTTAAGATCCAGATAATCTGATCGTAGCATTACAATGAACTAACAAATAAACTCCTATTTTACAGACCATCCCAATTAAGAAAACCATTCATTCATTGACAAATACCCTCTCAATCGTGTCATTTATTTCTTCTTCTTGCCGGTCAAGGAGCCAACAACTGATCCGAGACCGAGGCCTCCAAGAATCTTGTCGAGACCAAGACCTCCGAGGAGGCCGTCAAGAAGACCACCAAGACCCAGGCCGTTCAGCTATGTTCTGTTAGCCTCATGATCCGTGATTGAACAGGGGTGTGTCATAGAAAAATGGCCACGTACAAGGGGACCTAGAATGGGACCTACAAGCTTGCCAACTAGGCCAAGCACGCCGCTGAGCAGAAGTCCGACAGCGGCGATGATCTGGAATAGAGGTTCTGCGAGGAGCGCCCAGAGAGGGTTGAGCTCCTTCTTGGCATGCGGCATGCCCTCGAGCTTGCGCTTGGCGTTGTCGATGGTCGAGGTGATGTTGCTTGTGAGCTGCAGTTGTTAGTGAATGCCCATGGATCAAGAAGCTGATACTCACCTCCTTCAGCAAGTTGGCGAGATGGGCCTCCTCGGGAGATGCCTCGCCGCCTGCCACCTTGGTCTTCGCGTTCCTCTGGATACGGCCGTCGGGGTCAAGACCCCGGATGACACCGTTGGTCTCGGTCAAGATCTTACCACCCTCCTCAATCAGAGGCCGGACTTGCCTGACGAGCTCCTCCTCATCACGATCTTCCTCCTTCTGAGCCTCGGCAGCGCTGATCTTGTCGTCAATCATCTTGCAGATAGGCCGGAGCTTCTCCATAGTCTGATCAATCTGGTAGGCCAGCTGGGTAGCCAGCTTCTTGTCCTTCTCGGCCGCCTCATGCTTCAGCCTCTCGTCCTCCTCAGCCTTCTCGCGCTTGAGCCTCTCCTCTTCAGTCTCTTCAGGCTCGGGCTCTTCGTCAGGAGGAAGATCCTCGAGCAAGGTGACGTGGCCGATGTTCTGTCCCTTCGCGTTGACAACATCGCCATCCTCGTCAATCTCCTTGCCAGAGCAGGTGAGGAGATCCCCGCTGGTGAGCTTGCCAATGACATTGCCATCCTCGTCATTGACGTTGCCCTCGCGGTTCACCTTTCGTCCAGCCAGGGGATTGTGCTTCTTCTCAACCTCGGGCTCGGGCTCGGGCTCCCAGCGCTCGGCCTTGCCGATGACATTGCCGTTACGGTCTAGGATCTCACCATCGTCATCGACAGCGCGACCAAAGAGAACCTTGGGATCGCCAGAGGTCAGACGGCCGACGATATCGCCAGCCGGGGTCACGATCGTGCCGTCCTTGGCGACAGTGCAGCCCTGGAGCTCAGCGAAGGGTCCTTCTTTTTGACCCTCGCGCTCGCCCTCGGACACAAGCTCTGCCTTGCCAATGATGTCGCCAGACTCGCTTCGGATGTTTCCATCCTTGTCGCACATGCGTCCAACAAGAGAGCCAATGTGGCCCTCAATGACACGGCCGTAGATCTCTCCATCACGGCTGACCACGTTACCGGCCTTGTTGACACGCTTGCCGGCCAGGGCGGACTTGTCAACCTCGGCTTCGGGCTCAGCCTCGGGCTCATCCCATGCCTTGGCCTTTCCGACGACGTTGCCGCGACGATCAAGGATGTCTCCATCCTCATCGACCTGACTACCCTTGAGACGCTTGGGATCACCTTCGACGACCTCACCGACCTGTTTACCCTCAAACATGACTCGGCCATCAGGTTCAACAGTAGCGCCGGGGAAGTTCTCGAAGGGAGCAAAAGCCTTTTCTTCACGCTCGGCAGCACCAACCGGCTCTCCCTTGCCCTTGATCTCGCCAGAGTCGTTCCAGATGTCGCCATTCTCGTCGCATCGGTTTCCAATGAGCTCCTTCACCTCGCCTTCAACGACCTTGCCGAGAATCTTGCCATCGGAATCGACGAGCTTTCCGGCCTTGTTGACCTTGGTTCCCTTGAGAACGGAGTAGTCCTTCTTCTGGACACGCTCCCATTCGGGAAGAGGCTCAGCCTTGCCGACAACTTTGCCATCACTCCAGATCTTGCCGTTCTCGTCACACTTGAGGCCCTTGAGCTGCTTGACCTCACCCTCGATAACACGGCCGACGCTATCTCCCTTGTCGTTGATGAGATTTCCGTTTTCGTCGACCTTGCAGTTCTTGAGGATGGAGTAGTCCTTCTGCTCACCACGCTCCCATTCGGGAAGAGGCTCAGCCTTTCCGATGGGCTTGCCGTAGTCACCCCAAATGGTGCCTTGGTCATCACACTTCATGCCGACGAGCTGCTTGACTTCTCCCTCGACGACACGTCCCATGAGATGGCCCTTTTCGTTGACGAGGTTTCCATCCTTATCGACGGTGGTGCCCTTGAGGATGGAGTAGTCCTTCGGCTCACCACGCTCCCATTCGGGAAGAGGCTCAGCCTTTCCAATCTGTTTGCCGTATTTGTCCCAAATGACACCTTGTTCATCGGAACTCAAGCCAATAAGTTGCTTGATTTCACCTTCGGTGACACGACCCATGAGATGGCCCTTCTCGTTGACAAGGTTTCCATCCTTGTCAACGGTGGTGCCCTTGAGGATGGTGAAGTCTTGTTGGTCGCCGCGTTCCCACTCAGGGAGTGGTTCAGCCTTTCCAAGCTGCTTGCCGTATTTGTCCCAAATGATACCTTGATCGTCGGCATTCAAGCCAATAAGCTGCTTGATTTCTCCTTCGGTGACACGTCCCATAAGATGGCCCTTGTCGTTGAAAAGGTTTCCTTCCTTGTCGACGGTGGTTCCCTTGAGGACGGTGAAGTCGAGAGGCTCCTTTACCTCCTCCTCTCCTTCGGCAACCTTTTCTTCGCCCTCGGCAAGCTTATCCTCTCCCTCAGCAGCCTTCTCTTCACCCTCAGCGACAGCCTTCTCCTCTCCTTCAGCAGCCTTCTCCTCGCCTTCGGCAACCTTGCCTTCCACCTCTTCACCTTCCTTGCCGGCGGCTTCTTCACCAGGGGCCACGGATTTGAGATCTTCAGCGCCAGGGGCCTTTGACTCTCCTTCTTCGTCACCGGGAACTTCACCACCAGGAAGCTCCTTGCCGGGGGCTTCAGATTTGGGTGCTTCGCCCTCGGGGATCTCCTTGGTGGCTTCATCCTGAGGAACCTCGCCCTCGGGGATTTCGGATTTGGGAACTTCGCCCTGGGGGACTTCTTGGTCGTCAAGCTTGGCAGTGTCGTCGTCAGGCTTTGGCACTTCTTGGTCGTCGAGCTTGGCGGTGTCGTCTGCAGGCGTCTCTTCTGTCACATCCTCAGGCTTCTTCTCTGTCAAATCCCCAGCCTCTTCCTCAGGCTGGGCTTCCTTGGTGGCATCTTCCGCCTTGGAGGTCTCCTCCTTTGCCTCCTCGGGAGCAACTTCCTTGAGCTTGTCCTCCGTCTCAGTGGCCTCCTTGTCGCCTGCGGGCACATCACGGTCCTCGAGGCCGATGCCGGTCTCCTTCTGGTCCTGATCCTCGTCCTTGACCTCGGGCACGTTGTCCTTGGCTGTAGTGTCTTGCTCGTCCGACTTGCCTCCGAGGCCCAAGCTGCCGGTAACGCCGCCGACGGCCGACTTGCCTGTGTCGCCAACGGCGCCAGCAGTTTTCCCGACGGCACCAGTAACTCCGCCAACGGTGTCCTTCAGGCCGTCACCCAGGCCGCCAGACTTCTTGTCGGCTGGCTGTGTTGTGTATTCGCCCTGCTCCTCATCGTGCGAGTCATGCTCGTCTGATTTCTCCTCCTGCTTCTCCTCGCCGGGTTTCCCTTGTCCTAATGGCAGGGTCTTGCCTAGGACATCACCGGTAGAGCTGACAACTTCACCCGCGCTGTTGACGGTGTTGCCTACGAGGTTCTTGAGGTTGTCGGTGTCGGCGATCCTGCCAACTGTGTTGCCGGCGTCATCTAGGACATCTCCGGCATCATTCACGACGCCACCGCTGCTCCGGGGGACTGACTCAAGGTTGACTGCAATGGGAACGATAAGCGCCAAACTCGGCTGAAGGACTGTGAACGCACCAGGGGTCTGCTGCTCTTTGGGAGCAGTGTCTTGTGTTGTCTCCTTGACCTGGGAGGTAGGGTCCTTCGTGTTCGACATTGTTGCTGATTCTTCAGCAATTGGCTTCGGATAAGGGTATCGTTGTGTTAATTGAGGATTGTGAGGGTATCGCTGTGCTAATTCCAAATTGCTACGTTCTCGGTTGCCGCTGTGTAAGTTGTCCGGGAATGGTATGAGTTGATACTTTGTTCTGAAGCGCAACCACCACCACATGCTCACCTCATTTATACCGACTACTGCAAGGCCAAAACAAGTTTCTTGCAACCTTGTATAACGTCAATTGCACTTGAATTCCAGTCGCAACGTCAGTGTGACTACCGCCACCGAGAGCTATGATACATGATACTGCGCCGCACCTGTTATCGCACGCGTTCCAGCAACAGCCACACGTCATGATGAAGATCTAACGGCGGGATGGTGTGGCGAGAGCAGCCAAATGACGTATCAATAAGCTTGCTGCATGGATCTGAAGCAAGAGCAGACAGCTCCGTCCCGGCGGCTCCAGGACGAGGGCCTGGGGCCATTGGCCTCCATCATCTGTCGGCCGAGTTTCGAACGTTGGAAAACCGGCTTGCGGGGGTGGACGACGACACCATGTGCAGACGATCTTGCACGCTTGGGGCCGGATCGAGATCATGACTGGCCCGAGATTTGGAGATGGTTGCGTGGGCTTCACGTGTAGCCTCAGACAACCGGCTTTTGCAACGCCATGCCAACTGCCAACGTGGGAACACGAACCTAGACCGAGATCTAGCGTACGGGGAGGGGTTTCTCCATGACTATTATTATTCCGAAGAACCAAGCGGCTTCTCACTCGTGCATGCATATGCTTGGCTTGCATTGCACCGTCGACATGTTGAAACGCGCCAAACTTATCGATTACCGGTATTCTGACTACTCTGGCTATCCGCACTCTCGCTTACACGGCCCCTGTTGAAGACGGTGGGAATCTTGATGATGAGCTGGATGCCGTCGAAGGTCGACTTGACATCCAGGTACAGCTCGTCTGGCCTAGGCGCCGCAGCCGGCCTGGGGTTGCCAGCACTGGTCTGGCCTTTACCGCTGTCCTGCTTTTCCTCGTCTTTGCCCTCACCGCTGGCCGGGAGCTGGTTGAGCTTGCCAACCTTGCTGCCCTGCTCATCATAGATGATGCCCTCATGGTCCACCTTGAGCCCGCCCGCCAGGGGCTTCAGAGGGGGCTTGATGGAGTTCTCGCATACGTGACCCGCCACTTCGCCATCCGCGTCCAGGACCTGGCCGTCGGCCTCGACTGGGCGCCCTACCATGGACGGGAGGTCTCCCTCCACGCGGCCGAGGACAGTGCCGTCCCAGTCCAGGATGTTGCCGAACTCGTCGACATACCTGCCCTCGAGGCCCTGCGCGAGCTCCCGGGGCGACTGCTGCGGCTCCTGAGGTGAGGAGACGGGGTTTATCCTGGGGATGCGGATTTCGGGGTTGGAGACGTCGGATGAAGAGCCGCGGCCGTTGCGCACTGGGAGGTTGACTTCGTAGGTGCTGTGCGTGGGATCGCCATCAGGGGTGGAGGGCTGCTTGCTGGACATGGCCGGTGATTTCTGGGGGCTTCAGGCTCTGCTCTGGATGGAGATGGCAGAGGAGAGTGCTGACATGATGCCATGGACTGGGCCATGAGCGCTTCATGTGGCTTCATGTGTGGCGGGGACATGACGCCAGCCAACAGCTACATATGGAGCCTCAAGAGGAGCCTGAGGGGGAGCCTCAAGAGGAGCATGAGGAGGACCCTATCCGTGTGCTAGGAACCCCTGTATTTGTTTTACTCACGCGCGGAGCTTTTCGTCCAGAGTGCCTCGACGCTGCGGCGATCGTCGCCACACATCGCGATCGCGGGTCGGCCGGCCAAGGCGGGAGTCACAGCACTAGCAAGGGCTGCCAAGGATGAGACAGCCGGGGGCTGAACCCTGCAATCGCAGATGCGGGGCCTTGATTGGCGGGAATGAGGCATCAGGTCGACGCTTTTCCCAGGCGAGCAGGGGGGCCCTGGTGCTGAGGCCCCCCAGGGTGCAGCCCAAGGTGGCTTGCCACTGTTGCGTGGCTGCGGCACTCCCTTCCGGGTCCGTCTGTGGCTGCAGGCCATCCAACGACAAGCCTGAGAGAACTGCAACCTTACGCTACTATGGAGTCTTTCGTCGTCATGTTGAAGTCACATTCTCTCACTCTTCACCTAATCGAGACTGAGATGGGTGCAAAATGTCTTTGTATTGACTCTCCTCCCGTCCCTAAAACAAGTCCCAAACACCGTCGCGCCGAACCATTGCTGAAGGAGCTCCTCGGGTAACATTACATGGTACTATGACATGGGGAATTTAGTTTCTGCAGGGTCGACAACGCGATTAGCCTCTGCAAAGGACGAGAGCGCCATTAGCCGGGTCTGTCGCTTCTACCCCGTGCTGGAGAAAGGATGCCAAATAAGATACGGCGGCCAAAGAGAGGGGGGGAGGGTGCGGTGCAGGGGAAGGGGTCACGTACAGTAGTGCCAGCTCCAGGTCTCCGTGGATGCGAGCCTTGAGCTGGATCTCAATGTCCAGGTTGAGATCCAGGCGCAGGCGCAGAGTGTCGCTCCCGCCGCCGCCGCCGCCGCCGCCGCCCTGCTGCTGCTGGTCCACGGCGTTGTTGGTGACGCCGCCTAGGGTGTTTGTCACGCCGCCCAGCGTGTTGCCCACGTCGCCGCCCACGGG
>JABCKW010000540.1:0-43961 GCA_014824385.1 Fusarium cyanostomum
ACCCCCCCCTCGCCAATCGCCCCCTATGAGCACACAGGCCATCCTCTTCAACTTTGACGACTTCTTCCCCTCGTCCTCTCAGCAAGCACGTGAGCTTGAAGAAGAACTCGACGATGACATTATACCGCCTCCGCCGATACTACTCTCGGCCATCGCAGAAGAGGAAGAGGATGCTCAAGAAGAAAGTGTTGCAGATCCAGCTCCGTTGCCACCCCTTGAACCGGCTTCAGATTCACCCTCCCCGCCCCCGAGACGCTTCTTCACCTCCTCTGGCTCGCATGAGCTCATGTCTCTGGCCTTGAATCGTAGTCGGCGCACTGCGGCACTCGAAAAGATACAACGGCACGAGCGGTCGCGCGTTCAGGCTGGGATGGTAGCACGCGCCGAAACCGAGAGCCGCGGTATCATCAAAACACGCAAACCTGCAAGGGCTCCGCCAATGGCGACAAAAGCACCCTCAAGGGATGCTGGAAGTTTTAAGCCGAAGCAACCCCAACCCAAGGCGCCCTCGGCACTGCGCGAGAAGCCAAACATTCCTACTGTGGCAAAGCGTTCAGACCACAGCGTGATCCCAAAACCTCAGTATGCTGAGCCAGCAAGGCCATGTGCAATCGAGGACGACAAAGAAAATCGACAACCCCTAGAGGAACAGCTCGGACCGAGTGCTTCGCAGGAGTCGTACGGCGGTGGGTGGGTGGATGAAATAGCTCTCGAGCTCATGATATGACGATGATACGGGACTTTTGGACGACACTTTCCTGGACAAGACAAGACAGAGCATTGTGACGCGAGATGCTACGGAATGGCATGGGAGATACTAGGAGTTTGGGGCTGACATGGACTGCATTAGAGAGAGGAAAACATTGATTAAGAGTATTGGCATATCACACCTCTCCTGGGCTGGGCTGGGTGGTAGAACTTGTTTTCATCTATGACATAGCGATGGCGTTCTTAGAATACTACATTGTTTAACGGCTTTGATGCCCTCTGTGCCTTGTGTTCATTAGGAAATATTTGATCAAGTCTCCCCTAATCACAAGCCTGGATGCATGCCGAGGCCAAGTTGCAGATATCGCAATTATTCAGTCCGCTGCAGGTTGACTCCTTCAAAATGAAGTGTCTAAGAATCACAGCCCCAAACACCGATGCATGCCCATATCCCTTTCATCTCTCATGACTTCATTGCCCGAATCCCAAAGCTTCAACCGCAAGCGCCGCGCTTGTCCAGACTTCAAGGCGTTACAGGAAGATTCCCACCCACTCGTTCTTAGCTGACACTTTGGTCTCGCAGTCTTCTACCGCGCATCTCAGATCACTCCCAGCATTGTACGGATGCCTTCCGTCAGGAGCGCGGAAGCCCACGCCGTCGCGGTTCGTCCTGGTAGGCTTGCGGTTCTCGAAGCAGTCGGCACAGTAGACCTAGCATTTGTCAGTCCAGACACGTGAAATGAACGGGAACCTGCGCTGCGTACATGGCCGCAATTCTTTAGAGCCCAGAAGTGGTGCTCCCCTGGTGCTCTTTTCCGTTTGCCTTTCCCGTTTCCAACAGAACTCTGTGTTGCCGTGCCCGTTGGGTCGTACGCCAGCTCCTCACTACATGCTGGGCAGATGACGACGCTCTCCGACTCCTTCTCGGGGTCGGTGCAGGTATCGCGGGTGAACCCCTCTCGTGCAGGTTTGATCTCATCCATGGGCGGCTTGGGGCTACTTTGACGTGGGGCAAAAGCGTTTCGCGAGACGTCGAGCTGAGGTTGGCTGAAGCCGATGAGGTCGCCACTAAGTATCCCGGCAATCCCGGCAAGACTCCTTGACAGGCCGATAGCAAAACCCCCAACCCCAACTGATTGTCGCGAGCTTATGATTTCCAGCTCAATCAGCTCGTCCTGTCGTTGACGCGGGCGCATGCTCCTCCCTCCTGGTCCTGGGGGATTCAAAAGTTGCTCGTCTTCGGGAGAGTCCACGGTAAGGTCAATAACACTCGCAGGCCGGCCGAAAAAGGTGCCGTCAGTTCTCGATAATTGAGGTGGAGATACTCGCTGCGAGTTCGTCCTTCGAGGGTTTCTCCCACCCTGATTCTGGGGCATCGAACGTCGTGCCTGAACAGGGGAATCGGGCTCTTCTGTGAGGTCGATTACGGGAGCCGGCTGTTGTGGTTGTTCTTGCGGCCGTGGGCGTCGTTCGCTTCGACGGAGGTTGCGGGTAGGACGGGAGGATGTGGAAGAGGAGGCGTTTGCAGGGTTTGGAAGAAAGAGGTTGCCAAAGGTGCTGGGATCTCTGCTCGAGTTGACGTGAATCTCAATGAGATCGTCCTCGAGGAAGTCGAGGAAGTCGTCCCTGTGTGCAGCCATGTTGGACAGATGGGAGAGGGTTGTTGTTGATCGAGGATGGTGAGACGGCGGTCACAGTGGCGTTTGTCAACAGTGAAGACTCCAGCGTATTGGATTCGCAAAAGCACACATGCACTCTGGAGCAAGCGGAGAGAAGTGGCGGGCTCGCGGTGTGAATGGATCGTGCGTAGCAAGGCGAAAGAGTCGTGTGGCGATTCGCTCGAGATGAGGTTATCCAGGCGCCCGATTGCAGCGGATACAGGATACGATGTCGGTGAATACGGATCGCGTGGCGGAATAGTCGTAAAAGATTCCGGGCCGAAAAGAAGCTAAAGGTTTATATCCATCGAAGCGTAGCTGGATTTTAAAGGTCGAGGGAGATGTTAAGAAGGTTGCAAAGTTGAATAAAGTCGAAATCCGATTGTCTCCATTTGAAGGTTGATGCAAGACTGCGCGCCATGTGACGACAGGCGCTAACGCGAAAAAAACCCTGCCCTGGAAGCTATTACCCCGCTACAAGGGCCACTAACAGCAGGCGCCTTCTAGGGAGCCGGGGGCGGTTAGGCGGCAGGGTTGGCACCCGTCCAGGGCTTGCATCTCAGGGGCTGTTGACGCCTGTCAGCGATTGTGAGGCTCTGAACTGCTGCGTTTGAAGCCCCCGCCAGCTCAAGATTGGACGCGAGTGGAGGGCATGGGGATACTTTGATATCCAAAAGCAAACCAAAAATCCCTGAATTGTCAATTTTCAAACACCACCATCTGTCTCTTAACCCGTTGTTGGAGGCCTATAGTACAGTAATAATCAGGGAATCACCCAGCCGCCTCATCTCAGCATTGCAGCTTCATCTACTCCGCAAAGTCCAAAGAGAGATCTATGCCTTGGTACCGAGTATGCTAACTACGCCCTCGCCATTGACCGTCACCAGCTGCTTCGCAGACTCTCCCCATTGAACCGCAACTGCAGGCGTAGCATTCCTCAAAGGCTCGCTCCACTTCTTACTCGACTTGGTGTATTGATGCACCGTCACTCCAGAAGAGCCACCGGTGGCGAGGAACTGGCCGCTGTAATCCCACGCCAGGGACTGGACCGGCCCGCCAGTCTCGAGAACCTTGGCAACCGCAGCATTTCCCTCCTTTCGCAGGTCGAAGATGGTCACCATGGTCTGTCCCTTGGCTGTGGCGGCGAACCAGTAGCCGTTTTCGGAGAAAGCAAGGGCTTGGATGGGAGCACCCAAGCTGAAGGAAGCAGCTTGCTCGAGAGTGTTGGTCATAAAGAGCTTAATCTCGCCCAAATTCGTACCAGCGGCAAACAAATGGCCATCAGGGTGGAACGCGCACGAAGTGAGGGCTAGGAGAAAAGTTAGAAAGCAATCAGCGGAATATCGGTCAACAGAGACTTACCAGCATCAGTATAAGCACGGCTGACACGCTTCTGCGAGACCAAATCGTAAAACACAATGCTCTTGTCCGTGCCAACAGACGCCAGGATGCCACCACTGGGGTGCAGGCTCAACGCCGTAGCAGCACCAGCATGCTCACTCAGCGACGCAACCTGGTTGCCATCTTGGAACACCTTGACGCTTCCTTGACCAGTGGCAAAGACCACGTTGGCTTCGGTCCATACCACGTCTGTGACTGGCTCCTCCACGGAGATCGAGACCTCAACCTTATCCTCGTTGGTAGAGTAGACAACCGCCTGGCCCTTCAAGCCTCCAATAGCCGCGCTGGTACTCCCAAGACTAAGGGCAGTCGCCTGGGGGACGGGGAGAGAATGTGTCGTCGAGGTTTCGAAGGCTGACAACTCGTCTGAAGTAACCCAGCCCTCGGGGACGGGGCGCCTCTTGCGGCCCTTAGATAGTCTATATACCATGTTAGCTTCATCTTGCACGTGCGCGAGGTGACCACATACGTCTGATGAGTCTCGTCCACCTTGGCGGCAAGCTCCTCTGGTAGTTTCTCTACACTGTCCACCTGCATTTGGTCGCCATCAACTGCTCCGCCAGTCACAGTCACCTTGCTCAAAGCATCCCTGGCCTCATCTCGTTCCCTTGTGAGCCGTGCAATGACTCGCACAGCGGCGTCATGCTGATAGAGCGCGGTAGCAAGCTCCTCTCGAGTGCGCGCCAACTGCTCCTTGAGGTTATATGTCTCTAGAGAGAGCGCGTCCCATTCGTTCTGGAAAGTCGCGAGGAGAGCGGGGATGGATGTAAGGGTAGGAGGACGCGGTCGAACGATACGCGACGAGTGGATGGAGAGGAGATCGTCGGCGACGAGGGCTTCGCCAGAGTCAGGCTCGGTACCATGCTCGTTGATGTACTGCTCAATAAGGCGCTTCTCGTAAACGACACCTGTCGTAAGTTAGCGGTTGCTGTTGCGCGTCGAAGTTGTTGATGTACACACCCGACTTCTTAGACACGACGGGCTCTTGAGGAGCCTCTCCAGAAACTGTTGTCCATGTCAGCGCACCGCAGTGTAATGGCATATAATAGATCAAACATACTTCCGCAAAGCATGGCGACTATGACTTTGAGCTCGATGAGCCTTCAATTGCTTGTCGTCAGGTAAAGCGCAACTCGTCGTCTCCAAGCTCTGTTGCGACGACGATCGCCTAGTCGAGATTTTGCCGGTGCACTGACCATCCAAGGCGGAAGCTTGAGGTCACGGGGTGATAAGATAAGAGGATCGGGGGAGCACCGCTACGACAGCTTCGCATATCTCCGCGATCCGATTCTGAGTCGGCTTCGGATTGTCTTGCTCATAAATAATTTTATGTGGTAAAACGCTTGGTTCTGGCTTCTTTTATCAAGCCTCGAAAGAAAATTATTGAGATTTTTTCCAATTGTCTCAGTGACGAAATACACAAGGCCCAGGCACACACAACATGGCCCTCCCGCAGACTCAAGATCTACGCATAGCAGACGAAGCCGAACAGATTCAAGTGTTGGATCTCCTGTTCGAGCCAAGCCCGGCCATTCACTCAACTCTAATTCCTATACTTGGCAGTGCCGAGTACAGGTCCTACCCGGAATTAATCGAGGCTTGCAAAGGCCGGCTCCTCTCACTCGCTTCCTCCAGTTCCTCAAGCAGCCCCGACGCAACTCTACTCTCTATCCTTGGATCACACCCACGGCTCGGGGCTAAAAAGGTAGAATCAGCACAGTCAGCAGCGGAACAGGCCAATCTTCAGGGCCAGGGCGAGGAATTGGCGAAGCTGAATAAAGAGTACGAGGGGAAATTTCCGGGTTTGCGATATGTTGTGTTTGTGAATGGGCGTGGGAGGCCAGAGATCATGGACGATATGCGGGCCAGAACCGCAAGAGGCGACTTTGCCAAGGAGGTTGATGCGGCGTTACAGGTACGGGCAACTCAGAACAAAGATGAAAAGCTTTCGTTGCTAACTATACATAGGCAATGTGTGATATCGCCAAGGACAGAGCGTCTAAACTTGGTGTAAAGCAGTAAACATACCCAAAAGTCGTCAAGAACAATCTGCCTCTGCTGCTGCAGTAATAATAGCCCTGAGCTCTTATATCTAAACTCCTCACCAGCTGATGGGGAAAACGAAGGCTTTCATACAAGCCAATATAGCCGTGTTCCAGTCATCGCAGCTGGATGATGCTCCCTGACGTTGCCATACCTAAACCTTACAAAAGGACAACCTGCCGCCCAATGCCCACGAAATTTTTACACAATCCGCACTGTTACTCCCCAAAATGCCCCAAGACGCCGCTACGCAGCTTGCCCGCTATCTTGACATCCAACAGATCCCGTCCAACTCATCCAGATACTCCTCATATGACCTTTCGTCTTCCCCGTCGGCGCTATTACCGCCCTGTCCGAACAATACGCCAAAGTCAGAGTATACACTGTCTTGATCATCACCCATGTCGTCCCAGTCGTCGTCTGCCGGGTGCATGAATGCAAAGCTATCCTCCTCCAGATCGTCTAGTGGAGGCGCAGGTCCCATTGGTCGTAGCTCGGGAGACCTGATGGGATGGACCCGCGGTGATGTACGCTTCTTAGTTGCGGTAGCGTCGGCGACGGGGAGAGGGAGGGCACCGGGTTTGGATAGCCGGCATGCTGTGGGTTTGGCATGCTGAAGAATGGGCTTGGAGTAGAAGTGAGTTGCCTGTGGTCGTGTCGGTGATATTGTGCCCGGAGGTCCAACGATTCCATTGCCCCCTGGGCAGATCCTCAGAGACCTGCCCGCCGACGAGTCCTGGAGAGTTTGAGGTCGCCATGCTGCCTTGGCGGTAGCCTTTGATGTAATAGCCGCAATCTCTTGTTCGTACCTCCTCGCGCAAGATGCCGGTTGTCCGAGGCTCAACCTCTTCCGCAGTCGATTCATGATCGAGTACCGTAGGAAAGACGTCGCATGAAGGTGTGCGACCCTTCTGGCCATATCCACCGATGTCGCCATCTTCAAGAACCGCTTGTCACCCGCCTCTTGCCCCTCACGGTTCAGGATATGCGTCGCAGGCTGAGAATAAGGCTGCGAAAGCCGACTGGTGATGAGCTCCGCGCGTAGCCGGCGCTTCTTGACACTCAAGCCGGCGGTGTTGAAGCCGTCGACATCAGAGACGCAGCGATGCCGCTTGACACCATGTCTGGCTCTCGGCACGGGTTGGAGGGTTATATCAAGAGGTTTGGCTTTGGTCCTGGCGTCTAGGACTGTGAAGGAAAAGCTTGAGGGAAGACCGAGCCGCGACCGCGGTGCCCATGCCTGTGTTATCGCTGATTTGGCTTGAGGACCTCGCAGGTCTGTCCCTTGTCGGGCTGTAGCGCACGGCCTATCCCCCAACAGAGCCTCAAACAACGGGTCTGGATCTGGACATCGGGGCACCTGAGCCAAATCGTTGGGAGCCAGACCCAGCGGAGAGATGGCGAGGTCATCGTGACAGCCGCCTCTTGCATGGTGGCGCCAAGTCTCGAGCAGATTAATAGAGCTCTGCCCGTTCGCCTCTACCTCCATTACGATAGCTTGCGCTTCGCTCTAGGGGAGGGAGGGGCTCCGCGCGCTGTGAAAGCTGCCTCGTCCAAGCCATCCGCCGCAACAGAGTCTGAATCCAGATCCACGTCGATGTGAACAAGATCAATGCTCCTAAGGCGATCCGGTGATGATTTACAAAACCCGGCCTCGCGAATCGTCACCTCTCCAGTTTCAACACATGCAACCCTCCACTGCCCCAATCTTGCACGCCCGAACAGTCTCCCAAGCTCGTCCAGCAACCAACAGCTCTTCGCTGAAGCTGGAAGAGAAGATTTGATGCCGAATGCCTGGCGTGATTCTCGAGAATAC
Source organism: Fusarium cyanostomum (assembly GCA_014824385.1). Classification (NCBI taxonomy): domain Eukaryota; kingdom Fungi; phylum Ascomycota; class Sordariomycetes; order Hypocreales; family Nectriaceae; genus Fusarium; species Fusarium cyanostomum. The sequence goes on from JABCKW010000540.1 coordinate 7,627, forward strand.
AAGTGGGGCCAAGGTCCGCTGAGGCTAAAGGGCGCCGGTTCTTTGGTGAGATGAGATGAGGAGAAGTGAGTCTTTTTGCTGCGCCGCGTCCAAAAAGCGCCGAGTAGATGGCACAGATCTTGAGGTGACAGAACCAGAAAAGATGACAGACTTGAAACGAAATTCAAGATTGATGAAGAGGGGAAAGGCTGTCGAGCGACGACAACCCCGAGATCAAATGGTGTGTGGCCCAACTCCAAGGATCACGCCGAACCAATACGACGGGAAATCCGGGGCCGGCACGAGACCGTGGGCCGTCGAGATGGGGTCGGATTGCTCTATTCGGACGAGGCAGTCTGGGGTGGCGGCACTACGATGTGCGTTTCATGGGACTTGACGGAATCTGCAGACCGAGAAGAGAACAGAGGGGAGCATTTGCAAGGATTCTGCCGTTCTGACCTCTCAGCTTCTCTGGCGACGTCCCGAGCGTGCTGCCTCAAAGTCGCCATCGAGACTAGCCATGCCAGCCATGTAAGAAACCTCGAGGCTATTGCTTGCTAAACCGCGATCATCGACCGCGGGACGAATGGGTAAGCCGCTTGCCCATGATGGATGGCGACACTAACGACGACCGAGGGAAAGCGAACGAGCTGTGAGCAAATGGGGAATCGGAAAATCCCATGGGCCAACGAGAGGGCAGACAGGGTCGCAGGGGGCATCAGGACCAAGAGCCAAGAGCCAAGGCAGGGAAAGCCATGTCCTCCTGCAGGCCCGTCGTTGATGTCCGGGGTAACCTATCCGGTGGGACAGGGCATCGGGTGCCGTCTCATAGGCCGGGCGCTGGTCAGGCGGCTGAATCGAGCCTTCGGGGATACAGGGGTGTTTCTGAATGGCCTGCTCCTGTTGGCTGATGGCTTCCAGGGCGCGTCGAAAGAGGCGTAGACGGTCGGGCATAAAGGGGGCCATCTCAGAAACTACGAACAGTACCAGGCAAGGGGATCGATCCAAGGGGGTAATCCGAGGACACACACATCAAGGCAACGCCAAAAGGTGACATTGGGCATGAGGGAGCATGAAGGAGGCGAAATATCCACTGCCCTAGTGTCTGGCAGCTAGGTCAACTGGAATACTATTACTAGGCACATAGTAGCCATACAATTATATCCATCTCGTCCGATCTCGTGACCACTTTTGTGAAAGAAGGCCCTGCCATCAATGCTAGCCACCGTCCGGATGGCTCATCGGCAGCAGCAGCGATCCTCATAACGCCGGCTCCTGGTTAGCTGAAACTACCCCATGATCCCCATGGTACGAAGCAATTGCTTTTTGCGGGGGTCAAATGGGGACAGCATCGGCATCACGCTGACAAAGCCCTGGGGCTGCCGTTTATTACTACGTAGTACGTAGGTGGTTCAGGGGAGGCGGCTGCGGACGGCAGGTAAAGACGGGAGATCAGATCCCAGACCGCGTATGTACGAAGAACACGTATTTGATTGCTACAGTAATCTGTACGTGCGGAATACTCCGTAAAAGACTGGAAGGCCTCTCTTTAAAATACTACATTGAACTGCGCTGCCGGCCCTGGCATGACCGGGTAATGCCAGCATTGACCCCCCTTTCCCCAGTTCTCCACAGGGCTAAGCCGCGAGTTATGACGCAGATTGCCTTTTTTATTTTCCTTCGGTGAGCCGAGAGCCCGAGACAACGTTGACGATAGAGGAGAGATTCGAGACTTCGGCCCATTCTTGGCTTCTTTACACGCGACACAGCCAGTCACAGTCACACGAACTCGTCATTGCAGTCATCGAGCATCTCGTGTTAGCAAATAATTCGATACCTCAGACGCCATCCGAGCCACCCCCGTTTTCCTTAACCCATTACGAAGACAACTCTCCAGCAACTCCGGTATCGCTGAGAGGCCCAGCCAAAGAGCGATTCTTAATTATACAGCACCTGGGACGTGCATCGCTCCGCAAACCTCAGGCTCGCATTGTACTGAGGTCAAAAATCTCATTCTTCCATCCTCCCTGCTCGTACTCAAACAGCCTCTGCTCGGCGTCCCTGCCTTCCATCTCCCACATCCGGACCAAACTGCCCGGTGCATAACGTCCCCGGAAGACGCCTTGACCAGCCTTGATGCCGACACGGGCGTCCATGTCTGGATCGGGTGCAGGGACGAGGCGTGCGGCGACGGCCCGAATAAACGTCCAGAGGTCTTTGGGGTCCGCGATCCGGGTGGCCCGTAGTCGTTCTCGCGCGTAGAGCATCTCGCGGTTCAGGAAGTGGAGGCCCTCAGCAATGCCTGCTGCAATCTTGATCTCAAGCGCCTTGCGCACAATGGGCCGAATCAACGGCTTCAGGACCCAGGCGAGGCAGGCGAACTTGGACTTGCTGAGTGCATAGTTGAGGTGATGGATGCGAACATCAACATTGCGCAAAGTGACAATCTGTTCTAGACTCTCCTTGCCAATCTCAATATCGAGAGTAATGTCTATACCGCGCTCGTCGAGATGGAACCCTGCAATACCTTCGTCGACCATTCGGAAAAGGCCAGAGTGTAGACGGAACCAGTAGCCCAGATCGTCGGCTGCAATGGATAGACCTGACACTGTAACCTTCATCATCGAAGTCATGTTGGATGCTGTTCCATGACGTGCTTTCCGGACTTCAATCTCATTATAGGTTGAGATGTTGAGCTTGAAGGGCAAGAACGAGCTCGCATTGACTGTGCGGCCCGGCTCCAGGATCAGGTTCTCGAGCAGGAGATCGATAGCAGGTGTTGCCACTTCGACACGCGGAATAGGAATGTACTGGACGGCTTGAATAAGCAGAGGCACAAAAATGTTGACCGAATCGGTCACCAAATCGCTGTTGGTGTACTGGCCAGCTGGGGAAAGGAGGTAGGCGACTCTTTCGGTTGTATGGATGAGCTTCTTGATATCCGTGTCGTCCAAGACTGATCTGAAAGCAGCCTGCAAGTTCGTCAGAAGAGAATCCAGGTCTTCTCGAATTGATGACTTGGCGGTCAGTTCGTTCGACTTATCCCTTAGACGTTGGAACCGTTCCTCGATGTTGTCGAAGAAGTCGGGGTCGCTCAGCATATCCTGCACCAAGTTGCCAATCTGTCGGACAAGCTCATCAAAGTTGGGATCTGTTCGCCCATCTTCAACCACAGCATCGAACGACTTTCGGACATCTTCCCAATGTTCATGGTTACCGAGTGAGGTGATGAGCAACCAGAAGTTGTGCACTGCCTTGTCAGCCTCTAGGTTTGGCTGGGTGTCCTCCTCAACTGCTTGCACCGTCGCAGCGGCAGCATGCGAGTAGGCAAGAAGGTAACGTTTGATGAGGAGCGACAACGTCGAGACCGAGTCCTTATAGTCTGTCCGCTTCCGAAGGTTGAGCACGGTCTGCTTGAGCCGATGCACGAGCGCGTCGCCTTCCTCGCCCTTGGTATGTTCCTTGATGCTCTGGCCTGCCTCGTCAGCAACCACGATGGCACTGTCTTTGACAGTTTCGGCGACATCCACAAGATCATCTGTGAGATCTTGATTCGACGGAACGTCTTTTGATTTGCCGTTTCCATTTCCATTTGCATGCTTGAGGGCGTCTTGATCCTCCTGTGAAGGTTTGATGGCCTCGCCAGCCTGCTTGGATGCCTCTGACAAGGAGAAGGCAGTGTCTCGAAGCACTTCTCTTCCAACGGTGCCAAGGTCGGATAAAAAGATGCGAAAATCGGCGTTCGTCAGCAGTAAGGATCCGACCGTTTGCAAGCTCTTGTATGTGGCGACGGCATCAGCTCGGACCTTGGCCTTTGAAGCCCTTTGCCCGATATGTGCCACATCCACGTCCAGTCGGGCCTTGGTCAGATACCAGATGAAGTCCTGGATTTGATCATTGGCGTTCTTGTGCTGCAACACCTCAATGAACTGTGTGAGCCATAGCTTGATGCTCCTGACCAGCGCTCGTCCCGACGGACTCAGCTCTTGTCTCTCCGGGTTCAAGACCTGGGCTGAAAGCAGCGTCCGCAGGTGGATGATGACTTGTTCGTTGCTGGGCATGTATCCCTTGGACATGGCTCGTAGCATTTGATATGTATGGAGCTTCTCATGCAGACGCGTCTGCAGGACTGTGTCGTCATTGTAGCGCGGCAGCAGAGGCTCACGCTCTGCCTCTTCGCTTCTCTTACCGAAGCCAAAGCAAGACAGCATGTTGAAGGCTGTAAGCTGAAGGCTTGAATCGCTCAGCAGAAATTGACAACCGATTATGCTGTTGGGATGTTGGGATATTGGGATGTTAGGCTGTGATGAAGAAATGGTTCATTCTTATTCAAAGTTGCTTGCTTGTGTGAGACCCAATGACGCGCCAGAGACACTGTAAGTAAAAGCGACGACGTCATGGATCCGCCGGAGCTTCTGTTCCTGGGGAGCTTCCTCGGTGTATTGGCAGTACAGCCAGTGCTGTATGTAGTGAGCAGCCCTACATGTCGTGTCTAAAGACAATTTGGAGCTTGTTGATTGGGCAATCCAAACTTTACACTTTGCGATAATGATGCTTTTCCTGATATCAATGATGAGCGGGCTTGCTGTGGAACGCAGCAACATGTGAGATGGCGCCCAGTCAATCGATATGGCTGACTATGCTCACACCGAGCACCATCCAGCGGAGATAAAAGCTTCAATATTCATCCCGAAGAGGGATTTCCTAACCAGCAAAATGTCACTGTCCGATGGTTTTGGAACGCGAGCCCTGTGTCACCAGAATGGCTTCCCAAAACGGCAATGACCTCGGCAACGCCAATCGGCCACGAGCCGGAGCAACTAACTTCAACATCCTTATCCTCTCGACCGCGACGGTGAACTGGACTGTATCGCCTCCAGAGCTTTTAGAAATTTCAAGGACTATTATGAGATACTAGGGAGGCCAGCGTCTCATCCATTTCGTTGCAGCGCCCCGCCAGTCTTCGCCGCGTCGCGCCCCTCCATGGGGAGCTTGCCCAATGGCTACACCCAAAGAATGGAAGCGCTTGTCCTTCCAAGAAGCCTTGGAACTGACTAGGCTTCCGGACGAAACGCCAGGATCTCAAAAACCCGCCCAAAAGTTCATGAGTCGTCAGCCAGCATGGACGCCAGGTCAAGAGCTTCCGTGGGAGTCACTCGGGCTCACTGCTCCCAAGATTACAAGAGGAGCCTACGGAGCTGTCGTCTATGCGCAAGCATCTCTTGCGGCGACTCGAGTGGTCGAGCAGGAAGATGAAGAAGAAGGAAACGGCGCGAATGGCATCAGACGCGGGATCCATGTGAGTCGAGCTGGTGCACGGTCGCGGTGAAGTTGCAAAGAACCTGAACTCACAGCATGTAGTCCATCCACGCAGTCTTCCCTAATCCTGGACGCTCAGATCGCCCATTCATCTTCGGCGTTTCTGAGGTTCATTCAAGCCGCTCGTTCTCAACTCGTCTCGTCCACGCCCGTCAATCGACTCAGGCCTCAAGCAATCCCTCTGGCCCTTTCCCCATAACCGATGCTCAAGCACCGCTCGGCAACACTTGCTTGACATGCCTCGTTACTTTCAAGCGGCCAGTTCCTAGCCCTGATGAGGTTCAAGGCATTCCGCCGCAAGAGCGGTTCAAGGACATTCTTTCCTCCAAGAAGCCGGCAGAGTGGGACCCTTGTCCACAAGCAGACGTCGATGCTCTCAAAGCAAAGTTCCCAAATGCCGGCCACGGGGCGTTTCCAATCCTTGACATGTACAAAGTCGACATGTCAGTCTTCAACGCCGGCAAGTCTATATCCGACCGAAGGGAATTGATCTACTACCGATTGCTCAAGCCCATCCCGAAGGAGGACGTCAACGCGCATGTCCTATGCCATGCATTCGAAGCAGATCGTAACGGTCTCTTTATGCTAGGAAACCACCTGGGTTACGGGCATGACCTGGGGCTAACGGCAAGCTTGAGCTACTCCTTTTGTGCACGTGAACACTGAGGAGGCCGTCATGGAAGATGGTGGATGGTGGATACAGGAAGGTTACTGGCCACGCTTCAGCGCAGGGAGAGGCGCAATGGAGAGTCTAATATGGAGTCCAGAAGGGAAGTATGTTGCAACGGGATATCAGGATGGCATTGTGCTGCCAATGAAAACAAAGCCCGGTAGGGAGACAAAGCTATAGGCCAAGTGTAGAGGGTTGGGCCTTGAGCACGCAATGTCCTTGTGAGTCCATGTTTTCAAATGGCTCAAATTCCCACCATGAAGACAAAACAATAGAAACTGGCGGTGAGGGCATGTCCTCCTGGCAACAAGACACCCCATGTATGTCGGGGACACGGGCTGGGTGTAAGATTGGTAAGTGAATATTATGTGAGGCTGGTTAATGCATCGGAACATGGGACTATACTATGTACGTACTTATGGAGCCAGCCGCCCCAGAGTTTCTATCGTTGGGCCGGCTGAGATCTTGCAAGCTTTTACCTACAGGCCCCAGGGGTAACAAATTTGAACTGTGGTTTTCTTCTATGGAGAGCCTGATAATCAGTGAAAAGCTTCGTGGTGATACTTGCCTTCTTGCGTAATATAGGCCACGGTTGATGAAGTATCAGTATTTCGTAGCAAGTTTCGAGCTATCATTTTCATCCCCTGAGACCTGTACTACTTGCTGACAAGAGACAGAACCAATCTTGAGAGCCAACGGACAGTATCCCTGTTATGTCCGAATTTCTTAGTCGTGGTATTGCTTGGCCACTTGCACGGTCAGAGACTCATGCAAGTCGAGCGTATCTACGGTGCCAGAGTGCACTAAGTCCGAGATGAAAACAAGAATTCATATCTATATAAGATAACACATCTAAGCCAATTGTTTGCTACAAATCCAATATCATCAACAGTTCTCACAAGCCTCTCGCAATGGCTTCCAACACTCCCCAAGGCATGGCAGCTTATGCCGCCCCATCCCTCTTCCAGCCCCATCGAGCACGAGACGCAATTCGTGATGCCCACAAGAAGAAGATCCCTCCTATGCTGGGTTACTATGCCGGTCTCAGCGCGCTCCCGCTGACCCGATTTCTGGCGCCTTTGAACTTTGATTGCGTCTGGATCGACTGGGAACACACATCTTGCAACGTTGAGACCATGACTAACATGATTCATGAGGCTATCTTCATGAGCCAAGGAAGAACTATTCCCTGGGTTCGAGTGCCAGGCCACGACCACGCTGCTATTGGATATGCGTTGGATGCTGGTGCGAGCATCGTCATCCCCCAGGTATGTTCTCAAAATCCTACATGACATGAATGATAGACCTAAGTTTTCCGGCACAGGTTGAGACTGTGGAACAAGCCAAGCATGTTGTTTCATCTGCCAAGTATGGAACGAAGCAAAATGGGACTCGCTCTGCTCCGCCATTCAGGTTCCTACCTTTCGTTACTGATACCCCCTACGACTCAACTCGAGACTTCCATACGTGCCTCAATGACCAAGCCGCAATCATGATTCAAATTGAAACCCTTGAGGGTAAGTTTGTGACAAACAAAGAAGCTGCCACACCAAACTCTAACATTCTGGACTTAGGCATCAACAATCTTGACGCCATCCTGACTGAGGTTCCTGATATTGACCTCGTGTGGCTCGGCTCCCTCGATTGCCGTATCAGCATGAACCTTCCCGCCAATATGGGCATGGGTGGTGACGAAAAGGAGTGGCTTGACGCCCGTGAGGAGTTCTTCTCGGTAATGGACAAGCACGACAAGCCATACTCGGGCTTTGCCTTCGGTATGCCTCCGTACGGAACCCCCGATGGACTTCAGAAGGCCGCCGAGAGGATGAGCATGATCATTGTGTCAGCTGATGTAATGCACTTGGCTGCGATGGGTCAGGATCTTGCCCAGGCTTGGGAGCTTGTTTCTTTCCCTGAGAAAAATGGTGAGAAGAAGGAAGATGGTGTTCAAAAGGAGTGAGCTTGCGCTGGGACGACTTAGGCGGTGGGGGATGTTCTTTGACTTTTTAGAGTGCAGCACTCCTACAACCTTGATTAGAATAAACATATATAGATTGTATATTACAATAAAGGACTTGACTTTCGAAGGAGCTGCCTCTGATAAGCTCTCTGTAGCCGGCTCCTGACCTCCTCGTACATCTTGGATTAAAATAGGACGGCCGGCTACTTTTGACTTTCAGTCTCGTACCATGAAGATTAAAAGGCAAGATAGTAGATTATCTCTGCTTTAATATCTTTTTCACCCGATGTTGACTTTGCATTATTGTGTGTTGAGCACGATACAGCTATACGGTCATGAAGCCTACTTTTGGTCATATTCCTACATTTTAATTATAGACAGAACATCTTTCTCGTAGTGTTTAAACCTCTGGCCTATGACCTTGCTTGACGTATCCTGGAACAAGACCATAACTAGAAACGCTTAGGCTTCAGCTAGTTCAACTTGAACATTACGTTGCTTCGCTTCTACGCGAGCTCCACGAGCATGTTGGCCGGAGGTGACCGTTCTGCCTCGAGTCGAGAAGACACCTCCAGTGACGCCACCCTTCTGGAACAACAACAGAATGTCCTCCAACTCTAACCCCTTCATTCCGGGAAAGAAGAAGACCATGGGGATGAAGAGGGCATTTAGTACGGCGAAGATGATAAAGGTGCGCCATTCGATGTTTGCTAGGACCCCTTGGTTAGTCAAGTTCGTTGCAGACTTGTCAGGGCGAATATTCACTCACCGAATGAAATTGGTGATTTTGACAACAGCGAAAACTGCCATCTAGTTTCGTCCAGATGCGATGGCCTGCATCTTATTGTACTCGAGTCGTTGACAGCTCTGAAGGATAGAACCAAGGAACCTGTATTCGTGAGCATGGGCCATTTCGGAGTCGAGGCGTTAGACGTCACCTACCTGCAGCTGAGGTGCATGCTTTTTGGAAGATAACGGGAGCGTTACAGTTGATCATGTTGCTTCCTGAGAATCGCTGGCCCATCTGAATGGAACTACACAAGAGCGGCATGGTTGTGCGCGATATCGAGGCCCAGCAATATATCAAATCAACGGCATTCTCGTCGACTTTAGTCATGCTTGGACGATCCCTCACATCTTCGGTCCTGAGAACGGGTATATGCGTTCGCAAGCATAGCCAGCACGATATTATCGACGAATGGAACCAAGGTGCCCGTTCCGCTAAGCCGCCGGCCAATCCTAGTCGACTCGTCGCTTATAAGAAAGGCACCTAACGGCATCTGATTGGCTTAGTTATTCGCCTAAAGAGCTGTTTATTGAGCCTAAAGTGGCTGCTCATTGAGCCTAAAAGGCCCTTTGTAGAAGAAACAAGGCTCTTTTGACCCTCAATTCGTACGTTTGTGGAAATACGCTCCGGAACTGGGTGTCTAGGGAAAATATAAATGATTATTTATAGAGTCTATAGAAGCTCTCGTTTACTCATACACCAACTGGGAAAATGCATCTAAAGATAAATATTGTTGCGCTTTTCTGCGTCCTTGTTTGTGCCTCGGCACTAACAGTCAAATCAACCAGACACTGGACACTCGGCACTGATATTGAAGGACCTCAGCGGCTCAATGGGGTCAGCTACCAAGAAGACGTTCTCATCACTTTTGACGATTACCAATACGTCACCTTCTACGAGACGACGCCGGCGGGATATAGCAACCACTATGTCAAGGTCGGCCGTCGTCGTATCCGCCCAAATGTTGGCGACTGGCAATATTTGACTCTCACAGATTACACCCAAACAACCATGGATGGTCATAACATGATCTCCATGGGAATCTCTGGCGATGGGAAAATTCATTTGAGCTTCGATCACCATGTGAGCTCGGCAGTCAAGAGGTGGCGGCTGTTAGCTGACTTTGAATAGGATGTTCCCCTGAATTACCGTGTGTCAGACGGGCCTGTTGCAAAGAATGTACCGTCCAAGTGGACTGCAGACCTTTTTGGGCCCGTTGTTCACGAGCTATCGGGATCTGAGGGACCTTGGACGCCCTTGACGTATCCCAGGTTTGAATCCTTGGGAAATGGCGACCTGCTTTTGGAATTTCGCATCGGACAGTAAGAAGACACCCCGCGAGATCTCCCCCTTTACTGACATGGAGAAGATCTGGGGCTGGTGACAGTTATATCCATCGATACAGTGCTTCTACCGGCAAGTGGCAGGCTTACGGCAAATACATCGAGGGAGATGACAACAACGCTTACATCAATGGTCTTGACTATGTCGATGGCAAGCTATACACGTCTTGGACCGTTCGTGAAACACCAGACGCAAACACAAACCACGACGTATTCTTCGCCTATTCTGGCGATGAAGGACGGACATGGTTCAATACCAACGGCACCAAGCTTCCGCGCCCCATATCAACAGCCCTGGACAGCACGATGGTCTGGGAAATCCCGCAGAATAGCAGTATGGTGAATCAAGAAGGACAGTTTGTCGATTCCAAGAGCAGAGTCCACATTCTCATGCGGGATAAACTAAGTGGAGAGCACCTCTACCAACATTATTTGAGAGATACAAACGGTAAGACAAGCTTGAGCCTCGTTAGATCCAGTGACTCATCGTTTGCTTCAGGTAAATGGACAAAGAACCCCATCAAACCTGGTGATCTGAATGGTCCTGATTTGTTTGACCCCCGAGGAAAGCTTGCCGGAGACAAGACAGGAGAGCACCTGATGGCGCTTTTGCCTGACGCTACAGCGTCAGAGACACGGATTTACGCAGCCACAGCTGTGGAGGGCTTCAAAGATTGGAAGTTTCTGGTATCGATTCCCAATACTTCAACTGAGCCTTTGTTCGACCGTACGCGCCTTCGCGATAACGACGTTTTGAGTGTCTTTATACGCCAGGCTGGGCCCTACCCAAACCGAAAGCTGCAAGTTTGGGACTTTGAACTTGACTTCTAAACGAGATACAAATATTGTGGTTTGAGGTTTTCTAATTAGCCTCTTGTTCGCATGGTCTCCGTCACTTCAAAATATACCACATTGGTGGACAAGCAAACGATGCCATGCCACGAGGTCAAGTGACTCGACTATAAATGTTTGAGTCACCCGTCAAGAACCTTTTCCAAATGGATTTACTTATTTGAATCATGTAAGAGCCGGGAAATGACTTGTGAATTTCAAGAGGATGAGAAGTTCAAGTGACAAGTGATGGTGACAAATGGGCAATCCGGTCGAGAATACTGTCGTTTTCCTCCTGAATCAAAGAATTTATCCATTCCACCATTTATCACTGACAATAGAAACTTACGTGGTGAGTTTCAACATCTTATAGTGCAGACCAGTACCTTGTCGCGCGTGACCTAGGTGCCAGCTGCCTCGCACTTCTTTAGCCCAACACTGAAACCTAGTGTTTGCAAGGTGAATGAATAAATGACTTCAGCCTCACGGTGATTTTTCATAATCATAAACATCATCTCCTGACTTTTTCAAACATATCATCCTTCTTTGCCATATTGTCTACTCGGCTTCTTCTATTTTCCTGCATTTGTGAGCAATATTTAGGCGCCCTTTCCTCCCGCTACGCATATTCTCGAGGATTTAAAGAAGCCTGAGGCTCTGAGTAGTCTCATGCGACTTTTCTTCTCACACCGCGAATCTTCTGTATCACGGTGTCGCGTCCTTTCTGTGCGATAAAAGACCTCCTGTAAGTGGCCTCCTTCTCTTATCAAGTTGAATCTTCTTATGCTTATGTCGACCAGTCAGGAGATTTAGGATCAGGTCGAAGGCCTCTCATCCTCTTTTCGCAAACCCACGATAGCAAGGAACAACGAGACATCAAACATCTTGAAGAGCCCCGTGTGGCTACTTCGGTGAGATTCAAGGCTTCTTCTGCAGCTTTGACTAGTACTGCATGATGCTGACGGTTATGTTATCTAGTCATAATAACCTCCGAGACACCGAGCTCGACAAGCGAAGCCATGTCGACTCAGACCAACCCCCTTTCCACTTGTGAGGGCAAGGGTCGAGATGGCCCCGCGACTCATGAAGTCACTGCGATGCTGCAGACCCCCTGGAACGAAGTATACGACATCAGTGAAGATAGAAGCACCTACATTGCTCCGCAGTGTCTGAAAGGTACTCCAGTCGCTAAGCTCACCGAGGCCAGTCCTTACTGGAAGAGCTCTTGGTCCTCTCTGGATGCGTTCCTTGCTCAGGAGGAAGCGGAAGAGAAACTCAAGAAGGAGACCGGAGAACGCCTGAGATTGGACCCTTCCAACAAAGCCACCGCGGCAGCTCACAAATTCCACCAGGACAACGTGAGCAAGCATCGAAGGATCCGCGATATCTTCGGCCCAAATACATCGTACCATCCCAACCAGCTCGTTTCCAAGCAGCATCTTCCCGACGAGGGCCTGTGCCAAAAGGAGCTGATGTACCGCCTGGCTTGTAAGATCTCTGACCTACGGGTTCTCCATGACCGCCAGGAGCTGTTGATGGATCCCTGGGACTTTATCCGATGGAGAATTGCGAAAAAGATCCAGTCTTTCATTGCATTTCCTGGGCAGAGCGCTCAGGGCATCATTAAAACCATCATCTACAAGATCTGCGAAGATGCGGGATCAAGCCTCAGCACCAAGCAGTATGAGGACCCTCTACTGCGGGCAGTGATCCTCCGCTCTGCCGGATACCAGAACAGGCTTGCCAGCTTCACCACAAAGGGCAGCGACAAGTTCAAGGCGGTTGGCTCTGGGGACTCCCTCGCACGCCCCCGTGCATCTTCCGCTTACCGGCCTCGATCCACAGGCGGTCCAATTCCAGTTCCGCGATCTTTCCCCGCTGCACGAGTCGAGAAACGGGAGAGAGCCTCTCGGCCCTCTGAGTATCAAGGCGTCAACGCCTACAGAGCCCAGCAGAAGCTGCGAGCGACTCAACAGAACAAAGACTCAACCAAGTAGAAGCAATTATTGACTCTGCGAATTGTTACCAGTCAGTTTTCTCTATATCTTCTACATTCATTTGCTAACACACAGTTGTTCAGGTCTCTTGTACCCATTTCTACGCCTTGAAACACCTTCTGTACCTGGGCAATGGCGAGGCGAGCCCAGAAGATGCTTCAGCAGATTGTTCCTTTCTTCGCTTTCTACACGGCGGATGAACTCCTTTCTTGCGGGCAGGCTTAAAGTCAATGGTTTCGCAGGGGCATTCGCATCACGATAGGGCTTGGGACATGGTGGACTGTAGCAGCCGGGAGGTGATATCGCTTTAAGTATTCTTTCTTCCAAATCTTCAGGGATGGCTTTTTCAGATTATGTTCTTAGTATTTACTTCATATTAAGTGCCATGCGGTGTCCTTACCCTCGTGGGGATCCTTACCGTGCACTGCAATTGCCTGCCGTGCATATAAGAAGTTGAATGCAGCCATCGTTTGCTATGTGACTTGCCGTCTAAGGATTCGTGAGTGCCACGGGGCCACTGCAGTGCCCTAACGGCACTGCGAGTAGCCAACTCAGTTGGAATGAGATAGAGGATGATGTCCCATCTAAATGAGTTCCGTAGTTGGCACTCATAGCCGAGTTCGCCTCGATGGGTGAATGATCGGCTACACCGGTTATGTCGGGTAGATCGGGATGTTCATACGTAATGGAAGAGTGATCCAGAACCAAGGTCTCGGTCTTTGGCCGAGGCATGACTGCTTAACCAAGCGAAAGTAGGGAGATATAAGAGAGAATTTCCATGATTACAAGTGGGAGAATTTTGCCTTGTTAATTGTAAGCAATCTCCCATAAACCAACGGAGTCGTCAGGCTCAAGTCGATTTGACCACAGTCGCCATTTTAGAGTTCTGGCTCTGTCATCAAGAAGGCAAGTCTCCAACGTCCCTCTCGGAACACGCGATAGTAAGCTCTCCGCCTCATATGGAAACCCCCTCTCGCGTAGGGATTTCATCACTGCAGCTAACGAATGGTAGATATGAGCGCAGTTCGAGCAGCCTTGACGAAGAGCCGGGCTCGCTTCTCGGGGCTCTTTCCATGGGTCACGTCGCCTTTTGTAGTTGGCGCACCGATGCGTGTCATGTCGGGACCAGATCTTGCGCTTGCGATCTCAAAGGCTGGAGGCTTGGGGTTTATTGGCCCTGGCGCGAAACCTGAAGACACGGCCAAAGATCTGGCTGCTGTGAGGGAGTTGCTGAGTAAAGCAGCTCCCAAGACGCTGCCGCAATCATTCGCAGCTCTAGACACTCTGCCCGTTGGAGTCGGGTTCCAGCTTTGGAATGGAGACATCGATTCAGCAGTCCAAGCTGTCAAAGAACATCGGCCCTGCGCAGCCTGGCTCTTTGCTCCCCGCCGGGGCCAGGAGGAATTGGACGAGTGGGCGACCCGCCTACGTGAAGCTTCCTCCGGTATTCAGATCTGGACGCAGATTGGCACCGTCCAAGAGAGCACTGAGGCAGCCAATAGTGCATGTCGCCCAGATGTGCTGGTCATTCAGGGAGCAGAAGCTGGCGGCCACGGCCGAGCCAAGGACGGCTTGGGCATCATGGCACTGTTTCCAGAGATTGCAGACCAAGTCCACCACTCAGACATGGCGTTGTTTGCTGCCGGAGGCATCGCAGACGGCCGAGGAGTTGCAGCAGCTCTTGCGCTTGGAGCAACTGGCGTCGCAATAGGAACCCGCTTCCTAGCAGCCACTGAGGCCCGTATCAACAGAGGCTATCAGCAAGAAATCGTGCGGGCCTCCGACGGCGCCCAGTGTACCACCCGGACGATGCTATACAATCACCTCCGAGGCACAATGGGCTGGCCAGAGCAGTATAGCCCGCGCGGCATCGTCAACCAGAGTTGGCGTGATCATCAAGCGGGTGTGGCCTTTGAGGAGCTCAAGCGACGTCACGATGAGGCTGCCAAGTCTGGTGATAAGGGCTGGGGACCAGAAGGGAGGCTTGCGACTTATGCAGGCGCCGCGGTCGGTCTCGTACATGATGTGGAAGAGGTCGGAGTTCTCGTTGGGCGCTTACAGACCGAAGCCAATGATATTTTGAGGGAGCTGGCGGGCGAAGTGGCCTAACTCAAATGTCCAGCCAATTATTACCCTCTTTGCTGCTTACGTATACTCGGCTTCTCGTTGTCTCACAGCCTCCCTCTTTATGCCAGATTTGTTTGTTGGCTTCCTCATTACATCGCACTTCTCGTTGACTTCCCATCATTCTACTGCAAACACTCACACCTCATGTCTCAATTCAAGTCAGATTCGTTTGTAAAATTCCCCCAGCTCGCCAAAGAGCTCCAGGACATGATATGGAACTCGGCCCTCCAGGACGGCCCCCCAGCCGCTCACTTCTCCTGCCTGCAGCCAGAATTCTTCTTCACCCCACCCGAGCTCGACGGAATCGACACTCTGGCTCTCACAACTTTACTGGAAGTTCTCACGTGGGACACTCCGCCTGGCGGCCTTGCAGGCAGGAATCCTCTGCTGACAACACAACTTGACGTCCTTCTTCAGACCTGTCAATCTTCCCGTCGTGTCGCTATCCGGCATCGCGAGGCGTGGGGCCCTGAACGCACGCTTCAGCTTTACGATCCATACAAAGGTGGGCGCAAGCGTATCCTGGACGAGCTGAGAGACCGCACGCCCTTGGGGGAACTCCCCGCCCTGTTGTGCAGTCATAGAGAATACCCAGCACCAAAGCTCCTCAACTTGCCATCTCGGGTGGTAGACGGCGCTCGGGACCTCATCATCCTACAAAAGAACTGGGAAAGGCAAGGCAACGACATGCGATCATCCTTTTCGCACGCCAACCTAGAATGGGGAGTACCTATTCAACACCCTCGATATCTTGCACTCCCTTGGTCCACCAGCTTTCCTGAACTCCTTTATAGTTACCTACCAGGAGCGAGATTCCTTTTTCGCCTCCGTGCAGAGGTGCTATACGTACTCGTTGGTCCGGAGGAGTTCAAAGCTGACAAACTCGTCGTGGATTCACAACTGATGCGAGATTCTGCCAGGGCCGGGCGGCAGGCGCTCGAGAAGCCATTCTTGGGGCGGGCCAGAGCTGAGCGTCTTCTTGCGGAGGCTCCAGACCAGTTTTGGTACGGAAAGAGAGAATACTTCACGCTCAGCTGGGACGAGGTTGAGAACAGGATGGCGACTTCCGCGACATGGAGGCAGCTCGGAAGGTCGATCGAGGAAGCCAGGCAGCTGGAGAGGAAGATATGCAAGGGCTGCACGCTTCTAAACTGTTTGGATAGGCCGGAGAACTACCCTGTGGCGTGGAAGATCATGACGTGGAGGGACTCGGAGTAGAGGAGGGTTAAGTTTGCAAAGGTTCAAGAGTCTGGTCCAGTCATACACTTTGTGACATCTCCAAGACCTCTGACACGCATACCATCTAAATCCTGTTTCTAACTGGTTGGCGACGGAAAGCTGAGGGTCGATTTCTCTGACTGGAATATATAATCAGCAACTAACAACTGCTGCTTCGGGCTGAATCCTTCAAATTGTGAGCTCCGATTCGAAGGGACATTCGACAGCAGCCTCTGATGGCCGATTGTTCATGATGACGTTGACAAACGCGAGTCTGGCCCCGTCAACAGGGCGCAACGACATGGACATAAGCAAGACGGGACTTGTTTGAACCAATCAGCGTTATCACCTGATGGGCTCTCTGCGAAGTGCCTACATAGTATTCTTTCATCTTCTTCCAAGCCGAAATATGTCTTTTCTGGCATGGATTCTCCATGTCGGAAGAAGTCAAACAGCAAGTCATCATCAACAAGGCCACTAACCAACTTTAACCTGGCGTATTGCAGGAACAATACATCATTGCGTATGAATGCTGAGGCTTGGGGCGACACATCGACTTCAACACCTTGAAAGGGTCGCTCGTCATGACTTTCCAAGGGGCATTCACTGATGATTCAAGCATGGATCTCTGGTCCTTTGATCTCATCGACGACGGTTTCGATATCCTTGCCTCGGTCCACGCCGTGAATGAAAATGAAACTGGCCCTGATCAGCTACAGGCCATGCAGTCGTCTGCACCAGACACAGGTGAAGATGGCTGGTGGTTCTCACCCCAAAGTGACTCGGATACCAACGAGCCTGAGTTTCAACAGGACGCTGCTTTGGACGAAAGCGCGGATGTGCTAAACCACTCCATGCCCATGTTATCCCCCACCGCCGACGACTCGTCTCATCCAGCTTCGCGCGTACTCCCTCACGCACTCGCACTTGAGCAGAATATCAGCTCTGCTCCATCTCCAAACTTGACTACCGTCGACCACCTCAGATGCGGCCCGAGTTTAGTCAATGCGGCAACTCCTCCCAAGATTGGCACCAGGTTTATCAGAGACTCTGTCCGTATACTCAGAAGCTGGCTCGTCGCTCACAGTCACGACCCCTATCCCAATGATGCTCAGAAAAGGGCACTTCAGGAACAAACTGGGCTTTCTAAAACGCAACTCACAAACTGGCTGGCCAATGCCCGTCGCCGTAATAAGAGTTTGGTCTCACGAACTGCGTCCCCTCCGCAGGTTGGTCAGCCAAGTCCCATGGCAATACCTCCTCGACCAGGGACTCCGGCTGTCCGGAATGATGTCTCCTTTCTGAATCCCCTGGAGAGATGGGTTGAATCCCCACCGGAACATGAGCCAGCGTCGGCGTTCGCCATTGCTAAAGCAGTAGCTTCTAACTCTTCTTCAATTGACGGTGAGTCTTCAGCCCACCCGTCAGAAGTACACCCGCTCTGTAACTACAGACACTCTCAACCTGCCATCGAAAGCCAAGTACTAACCTAGGTAGATTCTACCAGTTCACACAATCACGATCCGTCTTGGCACCCCCACGGCACGCCTTCAGCGGGAAGTGTCGACACCTCACATTCCAGCGGCGGGTCTTTCTCTTCTGCCAACTCACATGGCAGTCAGAAGTCATTGAAATCTTTTGAGCCGTTTCGACAAACTCGTTCGCGCCGCAGAAAGCGAACCTTGAGGCGCAGCGGCCCGATAACACCTCTTAGCACGACTTGGAAGAAATTCCAGTGTACTTTTTGCACTGAAACGTTCGGAAGAAAATATGACTGGCAACGGCATGAAAATTCACTGCATTTGCCTCTGGAGAGGTGGCTATGCGCTCCAAACGGGTCTCGCAGTCTGAACCCATCCAACAACCTGGACTCTTGCGTATTCTGCGGACTCGCCAATCCACGCGATCAGCATATCGAAGGCCATCACTACTCAGCCTGTCAGCATCGATCACTCGAAGAGCGAACTTTTAATCGAAAGGATCATCTCAGGCAACATTTGCGGCTGTTTCATGATGTTGGCTATTCTGAATGGTCCATGCAGCAATGGAGAGTTCCAACGCCAGATATTCAATCCCGGTGCGGCTTCTGTGATCTTTCCATGACTACTTGGGAAGAGCGTACCGACCACCTAGCGAATCACTTCAAGCTCGGCAAGACTATGGCTGACTGGGAAGGGGACTGGGGATTCGAACCCTCTATTCTCCGGATCGTCGAGAACGCTATCCCTCCTTGTATGTTTATGTTCATTAACCCTTACCTGCGCCAACCTTGCAGCATCCCTCTGACACCGTGGAAAAGATATTATCGAGACTGAGCGCCACACTCCGTTCCCATTTCAAGGAAGTAGAGCACCTACTGAAACACCTCGAAGTGCCTACGAGCTCATCAAGCTTGAACTCGCGTATTTCATGCAAAAACACTTCGACAAAAACGCCAAATTACCAACAATAGAAAATATGCAGTTGGATGCTTGCCGTATCATCTTAGCCTCTGAAACAGGGGCGCAACGTGCGGGACGAGGCCCGGCATCGTGGTTACAAGATTTAATTGTGTCAGACCGGGAGCTCTTGCAGAAGGCACGATTAGGTCCAATTCGGTCCCCTATTGAGAGCCGATTGGCTTCCATGATAATCAATGGCAAGAAGGAAATATTTGAGGATTGCGCCTTCGAGGCCCAGCTCCAGCATTTCGTGAGAGCTCTTAGATCCCAAGACCAGGTCACCGATCACGAGCTTCAGGAGGAGGCCTGCCACATTGTTGTGCGCATGGATAGAGTCTCGATCACACCCTCAGATTTCATCGCAACCTGGTTGATTCGGTTGATACACTCCTCGACGGACTGGCTGCTCGACTTCCGTCAACGTACGAATATTCCTCGAGTTCATGATATTGAGAACTCGAAAAAGCCTAATTTGATGGCTACTATCAATGACTACGCTCGACCCGGTTTCTCGGCGGGCACAGAGACAGTCAACATAGAAAACATTGGCGTAGCGTTGGAGGATGTCAGTCCCCAGCACCAGAACCGATCTCCCCCATCAGGTGTTTCCAGCCAGATACGAGCACAAACAGAAGCAGACTTCTGGTTGTCTGCTTTCAATTCTTTCTCAGCACCCATCAAACACACCCCTGTGCGAACAACAGTGGCATTGCGCCCCGATTCCACGTCACTGGAAGCCAAGGCGAGCGACGTGATGCCAGGAAATGAGGAACAGCAATCTCTTCTTAGTGCCCGCGCCATAATGATGAAAACCAACGGTTTCTTTCTGGGTGGCCCCGGTTTCTATCGGTGGATTAGCGAGGAGCTTCAGCGTTGGGTTGTTGCTACTATGTCCCCTCACAATCCGGCGCAGCATGTTCCAACGGATGAGGAGATCCAGCATTATGCTCGATGGATAGCTTACAATGAGTAAGTTTCAGCGTTTTTCGAGGAGTAATCCAACTAACCCGTTGTAGTGGCGATCCGTTTAACCAGACTATCGCAGATAATCCATATTGGCTTGCGTGCTTTAAACAAGACGTAGGGATTCCGGACAATAGTGCAAAAGACAATGAGCCCGGTTAAGGCCTCAGGGCTGCATTAGATACCTACACCATGATCGTATTCTTCAATGTCGTTTCTGAATCAAAAAGAGCCTGTTGTACGGGATACCAGAACAGAGTTTGTCTAACTAATCAATTGGCATGCAGCGTCGTGATATTCAGGTACTTTATACTGCTTTTATACAGACAATATCTACGGTTCTAATAAAGCCTTTGCATTAGGCATTGTTACAAGGCTATCCCGGGGTTTCTTGTAGATGAGAAAGAAGTTATTGATGAGGACGAGTGGTGTAAAATGGTTTCAATTGAGTAGCGATGCATTCACTCATACTGAGATACGAAAGACGATCAAGGTTGGAACTGGGAAACAAGAGATATGCGCACAACGAGCCCGCTTCTAACTACAAACTTGGTACCTATCTATACTCTATACCCAAGCTAGGATATTGACTCTGCCCAGATCGATGAGATGCATGCAAGTGGTGACAAACTGACAATGTGAATTGGACGCCTCCACTCACTAATCAGTATAGTATTGAACATCTGGTGGAACTTGCATATTCAAAGATTTGGTCATCCGCAAGATTAGCCCCGGCCAAGTCATATCTATCACCCAGTAACTCACGGCTCCTTTCAAGTATAGGGCCGGCGTCCGGACCGAATATGAAATGTGATTAACCAATGCATCACAATGCATCGTTGCATCATGCCTCAACTAGGCTTATGCAAGATAAAAGCTTGACTCTTCAGTCCGTAGATAAAAAGGCTGCCATCTTCCTCCATTGCCAGCGGCCCAATTTCCTCCTCATCACACATCAGGATGAGTCTCGCAAGCGGCTCCGGGATGGGCATCTCACGGTCGGACGAGTGTCTGACTAAGCCTGGCTGAAAAGCTCTCATTGGGAAATCCAAGTGAGAGTGCTGAAAGCATCAAGGCCAATTGATCTTTTCATTTGCTAAGGGACAGTTAACCACTGTTTGCACCTCAATACTGATGGATTGTAAGCTTCTGGAGCTCTCGTGAGCTTCCGTGAAGAGCCGGAGCTGCTGGTGCCAAAATCACGTGCCCTTAATTACCACAGATTTGATTGGCCAATTCGCTTGCCAGGATGGGTCCGTCATCCAACATCGACCCAAATCAGCCCATCCTCACAAATCCCTCGACAACACCTCTCCCAGCCCACCCCGAGTCATCCCCAAAGCTCGACCCCATCGCCGGCGCAAACGATCACCACAATGTTCCTGCAACGCTCCGCCATCGCCGCGGCTCGCCGCGTCGCCGTCACTCCCGTCATCGCCCGGACCTTCACCACCTCCTTTGTCCGCCGTACGCATTTTGCTCCTGCCTGGCCAATGGCAATCGTCGTATGATGGCTGACTTGTGTTTTTGCTTCCAACAGGCGAGGCTTCCAAGCCTGCTACCCCCAACCAGCAGGCCGCTGCCCTCGCCGGCACTGCTGAGAAGAAGGTCGGCGACTACAAGACTCTGAAGGGTACGTCGCGACAATTCCGCCATCGACAGCTTCAATGCCTCCCGATGACCTCGGTCGACTCATCGTGACGTGCAACATCCACTGACAAGGTTCCGTCGGCAGAGGTCAAGGCCGAGGAGGACCTCTTCGGTCCTGGTGCCCAGCCCGGCACCGTCCCTACCGATCTCGAGCAAGCCACCGGTCTGGAGCGTCTGGAGATTCTCGGTAAGATGGAGGGTGTCGATATCTTCGATATGCGCCCTCTCGACGCCAGCCGCCTCGGCACCATGGAGAACCCCATCGTCGTCCGATCCGCCGGTGACGAGCAGTTCGCCGGCTGCACTGGCTTCCCCGCCGACTCTCACGGCGTCCACTGGCTCGGTGTGAGTTTTGAATCTTGAATCCCGGACGGATGGAGGTGAAATGCTGACAATGCGAATTGAAGATCACCCGCGAGCGCCCGATTGAGCGATGCCCTGAGTGCGGCAGCGTCTACAAGATGGACTACGTCGGTCCCGAGGATGATCACCACCACCACCACCCTCCGGAAATCGAGGAGCCCAAGACCTTCGCCGATTACGTTAAGCCCGAGTACCGATACCGATAAACATAATGCACAGAGGGGCATTGAAGGGATCGGGTTGTAGTATCAGTGAAAACTAGAAGAATATGGATAGTGTCCCAGTGGAGAGCAGTGGTTTCTGTGTAGATTAGGGTGCCCTGTTCCCTGTGTCAATTTACTAGCTTGCAGAAGTTGATGTTGACCATATTAGGTTTGTCGTTATGATGTGATGCTCTGGCCGTTTGGCCCAATTGAAGTTCTACAGCTTAATATGTATGAGGACTTGCTATGAGGCCTTCGTCTGTAATGTCATCCGATCCTTGGTGTTGAAAGTAAAGCCATCGACTCGGTACCGGATCAATTAAGCCAATCCAGCTCTGCCATTGGCTGCCCACCAGTCTCTGAACTTGCTCAACACCATGAAGTTGATTCAGATGACATTGGCCTGCCTCTCCTACTCCAAAATCAGGCCGTGGCTGTTCAGTCAAGATATCAGCAACGTCCTGAAGAATGCTTCCACCAATGAGCCGTCCGCGGCTCCAGACCGTTGGTCGATAGTGTCCGAACTTCATCGTCGGTCCACTGCAAGAGGTTGCGTGGTGTGACAACACAGCCTCCTGGGTCCCAGCAGGGTAAGACAAGGCAACATTTGGGGTCGCCTTGACTGCGCCTCCATGTTGATCCATTGATGGAGAAGATCGGGTCGTTTTATATCCGTCTTATTCAGCCCTCGTCCTCGTCAAAACTCAACTTGATCTTTTTGGCCTTCTTCTTGGGTTTGCGGCTCTTGAGAGCCTTCTTTTCAGCATCATCGTCGTCCTCCTTCTTCATCTTCTCCCGACCATCAACCTCCTTATCAGCTACCTCATCCGCAGCCTCGCCAATGACCTTCCCAGCTTTGCGTTTTCTACCACCAATGGCTGCCTTGCTCTCCGATTCTTTGACCGCTTCCTTCACATCTGCAGTATCTGAGACGTGATCTGCTGAGTCTTTGACGGTCCCGTCCTTGTCGACCTCCAAGTTCACCACGTTACCATCCTCATCCACGACAAGAGGCACATCTTCAGCTTCTTCGCTGCTCGACCGCTTCTTGGCCGATCTTCGTTGAGCAGCGAGGAGAGGGTCAGGACCAGTTGCGCCAGCGGCTTGAGCTCGGAGGGCGGCGAGGAATGGCGGTGCGGAGTTGTCGTAAGATAGGTTCTTGGATGTGATTTTCGGAGGCATTTTGTTGTCAGAAGCTGACCAAGCCGAGACAGCAAAGAGTCAGAACCTTTCTAAGCAAGGCTGGACTTCCGGATTTTTCTGCACTTCCGTTCTCCAGAAAAGAGAACGACGCTGATGGTTGGACAAGCTCTCGCGTCAGCAATGCGGCTCTTTGTCAGCTTGTGAGGCGGGATCGCTTATAGCCGCTCTCCGCGCCTCCAAGATCCGCGGCCATGCAAGCCGCCAAAAAACTTGGAATCTGGATTTAAACCTAGACCCTTCCAAGCAATGGCGTGCATGCAACACGTGGGGCGCCGGCAACCAAGTTGGTTTTCTTGGATCCCCTGCTGCTGTTTTCTCTGCTGTGAGAACCTAATCATAACCTTCTCTTTGTTAAGCTTGTCAAGAGCCTCGCAGGAGTACCCGGGCCGGGATATCCAAATAGTCCGTCTTTTTGCGTAAACGTGCGGCCCCTGATTAGGCCCAGCTTTCCACGCTGCAGGCGGCCCATTGGCCACGGACTCCCCGGCTCCAGGGCATGCACAGTCCAGGATCTTCAATGTGGCCTTGGCTCTCCTGGGAAAGGGAAAGTTGGATAGTGCAAAGCTTCTAACTCCTACTAGCCTCTGCCACTTGCTGGCCTTTTGCATATCATCACCACCATCGAATATTTTCCCGGCGCATCACGGCGCATCCTCCCACTTCCCATTCTCTCCCTTTCTTTTTCTTTGGCTATCCCTCATTGCCTCTCAAAGGCCAAGCCCCTTACCCGAGTCATTGTCCATCCTGTCTCTTCTGCAATCGCCCTTGGTTCTCCTTTGCTATTCAGCACCTAGACAAGGGGTGCCCCACTGTCCGTTGACGCGTCAGTGAGGTGTGGAATTTCTGGTTCCAAGGAACGTGGTCGGTCATTGCCGCTCGTTACTTATTCATTTCATCGCCCATACGGATACGAGATACCCACGAACCAGACCGCCTCAATAATATCTTCTTGTTGCGCATTTCGACGACGAACGACGACGACGATTTCCTCTTCTACGATATCCAGAACCTTTTTACTTCTTCGTACCGGCTTCAAGCTCGCTCTTTAATAGCCCCGTTGCCACTATCGGTCTTCCTCCATTCCCACACTCCTATTCTTTCGCCGGCCGTCGCAGGCGCCACGATACGGCGCATTTCATGTCCTCCCGGTCTCGACTTCTTTCAATCTCAGAACCTACCGCCGTGGTAGGTCCTTTCTCGCCATGGACTTGATCCGGAGGGCCACCAAGGTGGCTCCTAGCAAACCTCCTCTACAGCTTCCCCTCGACGAGAAGAATGGCTCCAAACATCATAAAGGCGTTGACTCTCGCATGGCCTTTTTCCGCCGGCCACTGCGGTTAAGAGGGAACTCTACCATATCGGTGCCGCTGGGCGTGGTCATCTTTTTTCCTATGCTTGTTTTAATCCTCATTTTCATTCTCTTCGTCAGTCATCCCAGTTCTCCTGCGAGGTTCCTGATACCAGGAGGCGCTGCCCCAACCATGCGGTACGTATGATCCCCAAAAACTTGAAATCGTCCACAACTGACGAGTTGTCGCGACAACAGCAAGATCAGTGAAAAGCACGACAAGGTGTTCGTCGAGGGTTGCGCTCAGCCCGACACCAGCCAGCCGCGAGCCAACGCCGCCTTCGTGATACTCGCCCGGAATAAAGAAATCGATGGCGTTATACAATCGATAAAGTCGGTCGAGAGACATTTCAACAGATGGTTCCACTACCCATATGTCTTCCTCAATGATGGCGATTTCGACGAGAACTTCAAAGAGACCATTCGAAACCACACATCGGGGAGTGTCGAGTTTGGCAAGGTCGGACCAGGTATGTGGGGATTTCCTGACTGGCTCGACCCTAAGGTAGCTTCAGAAGGCATTGCCAAGCAAGGCGATGCCGCCGTCATGTACGGAGGTCTGGAGAGCTACCATAAGATGTGCAGGTTCTACTCTGGGTAAGTCGAGAGGAGACTGTTCACCAAGGACCCGATTAACAATAGATACAGCTTCTTTTTCAACCATCCCTTACTACTCAAGTATGAGTGGTATTGGCGTGTCGAGCCCGAGATCAGCTACTTCTGCGACATCACATAGTGCGTTTTCATGCTGCCAACATTCACACCCCATCATTAACCTTTTACAGTGACCCTTTCCTCAAAATGATCGAACACAACAAGACCTACGGCTTCACCATTGCTGTCAAAGAACTCCGCGAGACCGTTCCCAACATCTTCCGATACGCTTCCGCCTACAAGCGATTAAACAACCTTACCTCCAAGGGTCTTTGGGAAATGTTCGTCGAGCCGCCGGAGGACGATGAAGTATCACCTCAGGATAGCGATGCTCCTGGGTCCGAGAGAAGCATATGGGGCACCCTCGCGAAGAAAAAGGGGCCCAAGGTCGATCCTGAGACTATGGAGGGAGAGAAGTACAACATGTGCCACTTCTGGTCCAATTTCGAGATTGCGAAACTCAGCTGGTTCCGCAGCAAGGAGTATCAAGATTTCTTCCAAATGATGGACCGGAGTGGTGGCTTCTGGATGGAACGGGTATGTCAACTCCCTTTCTCCTCTTTGGAGGATGATACTAACAGTTCGCAGTGGGGCGATGCTCCTATTCACTCCCTCGCCGCTGGCGCTCTATTAGGACCTCAGGATATCCACTACTTCCGAGACTTTGGATACCGACACACAACGATTCAGCATTGCCCCTCCAATGCACCAGGCAAGCAGCTTCCGCGAGAGCCATTCCTTGAGAAGACGACTTTCCCCGAGCGAAAACGATTCGAGGAGGACGACTACTGGGAACAATGGGATGATGCTCAAGAAGGCGGCATTGGCTGTCGGTGCAGATGCGACACAGACGTTGTCGATGTTGAGGGCAAGGAGGGATCTTGTCTCGCCGAATGGGTCGACGTCGCGGGCGGTTGGGCCCATCCATATTAACAGGCCTACCATTGAGGCTCGTCCAATTTCTTCTATCTCCTATCCAGACGTTTCATATTGAAACGGTTCCAATAATCTGGAGGATCCGAACACCAACCAGACACCAACGGCGCTCCAGGGGGCATAAGCGACTTTGATTCGTCTTAATCACAGGGATAATTGCACACAGACGGCGCCGGGTAACAAAAGAGGTGCGGCGTTTTGTTTTGCGAAGGGAGCCAGGTCTTCATGTTTGTTGATCTTTCGACTACAGGCCTCATTCAGGATACTCGTCGGAACTTGCACTACAGGACGCGGCACACGCATTGTGGGAATCTTGTTACAGATAACGACTAGGTGTCTTTCTTAATTTGTTCTGATAGATTTCGGGCTGCATTTTGGTACTCTAAGGAATGTGAAGAGTACATTTTGGGGTGTTAATGATGCATATAGGGCGGAGCGATCACTGGCACATGGAAACAACGGCCGCCTGAGAGCAGCGTTTTGGTTCTTCCTTGCTGGCCCTTGTTCTTCGGATACTTTATTTAAGCATAATGACATTATTCGCCTATAGTAACCGTTTCTTCTTAGCCTACAAGTCTCAAGCCTCATGCGAACTATTGAATCGAACCGACCGCCTAGCTGCTACCTCTTTAGTGTAGGCAGATTTCATAGGGCTGAGTGTGGCGTTGGAGGCCCTCAAGCCAAAAAGCACAGCCATCCTCGACACTCACAATAGACATTCCAGACCCACCACAGGGATGATTGAACATAAGCACTGCTTTCAGAGTCCTATAAGAGTCCTGGCAACCAACTCTATTGTGATGGATGTTCTCAGACTATCCAGCATCTTTCGTCCTCTTTGCAACTTACATCCTCGATCCTGTACTGTCAATCCTTTCCGCTCATAATGGAGACGTTGCATCATCTTTCCGAATATCTCTTCGGCCCTGCTATCTCACCCCGGGAACCATGTGGTCGGACGGTGCAGATCATGTCAGATCTCCATCTCGAGCTCAACCGACAATATGCAACGTTTGACTTCCCCGTCAAGGCGCCCCTGCTCGTTCTGGGCGGCGACATCGGCCGTCTTGTCGACTATGACATGTTCCTCCCCTTCCTTGCCCGCCAGACTGCCCGCTTCGAGAAAGTATTCCTTGTGCTTGGAAACCATGAGTTTTACGAGATGAGCTACGAGGACGGCGTGGAGAAAGCAAAGGAGTTGGAGAAGGAGGAGGCTCTTGGCGGCAAACTCGTGGTTCTCGACCGGAATCGCTGGGATGACCCTGATTCCAAGCTGACCATCGTCGGCGCCACGCTATGGTCAAACATCCATCCTTCAGCGGCAGACATTGTCACACTCCGCGTCTCAGACTATAAACTCATCTCAGGCTGGTCCGTCTCCAAGCACAACGACTGCCACGCCCGCGACCTCTCCTACCTCACCACAACCCTCGCCGAACTCAACGCCCTCCCCCGTGAGTCCCAGCGCATCGTTCTCGTCGTGACGCACCACGCACCCTGCGTGAAAGGGGCTTCGCGGCCAGAGCACGTAAAAGCCCCGTGGAAGACGGCGTTTTCAACGGATGTGCTGCAGGCGAGGGAGTTTGCACGCGGTGTGGCGATGTGGATGTTTGGACACACGCATTTCACGACGCAGTTTCAGAGGGGAGGGATCAGGGTCGTTGCGAATCAGAGGGGGTATGTGCTGGGTTATAAAGGCCCGACGTTGGAGGATACGAGGGGGTTTGATGATGAGAGGGTCGTGGAGTTGTGAGTCTGTAGGGTGAAGTTGATGGACCAGATACTGACAAGCAATTGTGTTTTATCGAGCTTGGAGTTGAAGGGATGGGATATTTGGGTAAAGATTGGGTCTGATGTTTCTCTTGGACTTTCATAATTTAAGAATTTAGTTTGGCGATTGCCTCGAGGACCTTGTTGAAGAAAGAGGCGTAAACCCGACATTAGGTGGTAAATACACCTAGCGAACTCAAGTAACCCGAATCTGATGAGCTGACTTCAGAGCTCCAGTTAGTTACCATTTACAGTCTTTGTTCAAGAACCCTGTTTTTCACATGACAGGCTCAGCTATCATCTAGACTAACAGATCCAACAAGCCTGTATGCAGCCCAGGTCGCCGATGTCTCGTCGAACGACAGCCTCTCTTCCAAAGCTCGAAGCGTTCACGCACACAATTGCGTGAGTATCCGAGCAAAAAATGCCTTTTCCAGCTACCCGTACAACTATTGTATCGTGCCTTGCATCGTCGATATATTCTTCGTCAACCATTCAGGCAACGATCGTGCCTCGCATCCTTCACAGGCAGTCCAGCTCAACAGCCGACTCCATGCCATTCTGATAAAGATGGAACATAATCTAGAGTTATGTATACTTCTATGCTTCCTTTGTGTTGTGGGTGACGGAGGATGTTGTGGCCTGAGGCACCCACACTCCCCGGATTGCACTAGCATCCAGATTCTTGCGCTAATACTCTCCAAAAAATTGGTTGCTGCCAGTGTCGAGAGCGCCAGCATCAACCTCCAGACGTTACGGCCACGGCGCCTTTCCCTTGACGATGCCCCCTCGAATTTCTCCCCTCAGCACGTCACTGTGCTGCAGGGCAACGGCCAATGCCCCCGTGTCATCGCTGACGGCGTACTTCGCCGGCCTCTCCCTCCAGACTCGTCATGCTTCCATCCTCAGCAGCCTCGCCAACACCCGCGGCGCCATCCACATCAAGAAGAGAGTCGGTCGCGGTCCTTCGTCTGGACACGGAAAGACATCTGGACGCGGTCACAAGGGTCAGAAGCAGCATGGAAAGGTCAACGCGTGGTTCCAGGGTGGCCAGACGCCTTTGATCGTCAAGCACGGCCGAAAGGGTTTCAGCAACTTGTGAGCAACCTACTACGGTTCCAGATACGGGAAACAAGAGCCTGCTAGGAATAAAGATCAATTGGCTAACAGAGCTGCAGCCGAGCCCCCCAGATGTCGGAAGTCAACCTCGACCAGATCCAGGCCTGGATCGACCAGGGACGAATCGACCCCACGAAGCAGATCACCCCGAAGGAATTGATCGAGAGCGGCCTCGTTGGCACCCTCAAGGATGGAATCAAGGTGCTGTCCCGCGGTGGAGACAGCCTCAAGCAGCCCATTGATGTCATGGTCTCACGCGCCTCGGCTGGAGCCATTACCGCTATCGAGGGCGCTGGAGGCAAGGTCCTGACCCGATACTACACCAAGCTCGCCATGAAGCGACTTCTAACGGGCGAGTCTGTCAACACGGATAAGCCCCTGCCCCAGGGCGAGGAGCACGTCGAGTCTGTGCTGGCCGAAATCCGCCAATCCCCTTTCCGATACCGGCTACCTGATCCTACCGGCCGTGAGGATATCGAGTACTACCGTGATCCGGCGCATCGGGGATACCTAAGCCACAAGCTGGCGCCAGGCGAGTCACCCAGTTTGTACTTTAGGGTGCCGGGTGTGCACAAGATCAAGAGCGCGGCCAAGAAGGAGACTAAGGTCACCGAGGAGACCCTATTTTAAGAGTGAGAGACAAGCATGTTGGGGAACTGTATTATACCGGACCAAGTATGATAACTTGGATGTGATAACAAGAAATGTACAATGAATTGGAACTATTTCAAGCCTTTGGGGTTCTCTTCTGCAAATGCTCATGTCAAAAGAACGCCTTTCACAACGTGGTTCTCAGCCACAATGTGACAGCTGTGGCGTCGCCGAGGTACCAGCTGGAGCCGTTGCGATAGGCAGGTACGTACCATGACACTCCACAGGAGCTCTGCCCGGCCTTGATGTCGCAGACCCAAGTCTTCTCCACTTCGTATGACTTCACCAACCTCCCGGTGCCTCTCAATTCGCGTGCATCTTGTCATTTTAGCCGCTACATTGCTTGTTGGTTGTACCGCATCAC
Source organism: Fusarium cyanostomum (assembly GCA_014824385.1). NCBI lineage: Eukaryota > Fungi > Ascomycota > Sordariomycetes > Hypocreales > Nectriaceae > Fusarium > Fusarium cyanostomum. The sequence continues at coordinate 37,523 of JABCKW010000540.1, forward strand.
CTTTGGCTGCAGTTTTATCGCTTCGGTGGCCAACTTTCAGTCAACAGAGTGGGCTGCGCTGTATAACTTACTACCGCAGCATCGATTACGAATCGCCATCTCGACGACGGGATCTGCAATCGCTCCACGAGCATCGCGACAAGACGGATCGACATCGACGAGTCTAATACGCGTCAAGAGATAAAAGCGAGAAACTGACACAGGCGACACCGTCTCAAGTCACGATGTCCCTCTTTGGATCATCGCCGACTGAGGACAGCAGCCCAGGTATGGGTCCGTCCAGTGGTTCGATTCATCGCGGCGGCAGCGGTCTCTTCGAAGACGAGACTGCATCGAAGCCATCCTCAAACAGCCTCTTTGCCGATGATGATAGTCCCCATGGCTCGCCTTGGGACATGCCCACGCCGCGCAAGCAGCAGAGCCAAGCCGACCTGATTCGCAATCTCCTCCCCGCGAGCGACGTACCCGACAGCTATATCGAGACGTTCGACACGGCAGTACGCGAGGACGGTAGCGGCGGCCGGGTCGCGGCAGGTGGCATCGCAAAGCTCTTTGCTACGGCAAGACTTGGTGCCGATGCGCAGGCTCGCATCATGTCCCTTGTGGCTCCTGGCGGCGGGGATGTTACGCTGGATCGAAACGAGTTCAATGTCCTGTTGGCTCTGGTGGGCCTAGCACAAGAGGGCGAAACCATAAGCCTTGACGGTGTTGATGAACGACGAAGACGTGAGTGTTTCCTGTCTACTCGCCTTGAATTTGATCAGCTCCATGATTTCCCGCATAAACAACTTGGTTGCCAAGCCTTACACGCTGTCTTATCGTCGGGTCCATGCCATGTCATCTCACACCAGTGCTTGCATGTCCCCCGGCGGTTGGTGGGGACACTACTTGACCTAGCTAATAGCTCATTTCATCACAGATCTTCCGCAACCCAAGCTTGCCGGCATTACTGCAGAGCCCATCCTATCTCCAGTCGCTGAGCTTTCTGCAAAGCCTCCTCAAACGCCTCCCAAAGATACGCCGCCTCAACACACGCCATCTGCACAACAGCAGCCCAAGCAGCTCCGGCCGGCCATGGATGACCCCGAGGACGATCCGTGGAATACCCCGGATATGCATAAGACCCATCATCACGGGCCGCCCAAGTCCAACGGAGCCCAGAGCCACAGCACCAACGGTCATGCCGGTTTCAACGATGCACCTGTGACAACAGTAATCGATGTGCCACCTATCGCGCACATTGCATCGCCTCCGACCGCGCCTCCAAATGGCGGAAGACAAATTAGCAGCAACTCGGTAACTGCGCCTGGTGGATGGGGATATTTCGATGGTCACAACACCGGTGTAGGCGGCTTCGGTGAATCACCACCTGGTCCCGTCCCGAATCCCTTTGGCACTGCACCCGACCCTACACCTAGCACTCAAGCACCTCCAGGTCTTCAACATCATACGAGCACTGGTAGGACCGGCCACAGCGTGGAGGAGAATGTTGTTGTGGTCCTCATGCCGGAGAAGGAGGGCATGTTTATGTTTCAGCACCACAACTATGAAGTCTCGAGCTTGCGACGCGGCAGCAAGGTTGTCCGCCGATACAGCGACTTTGTTTGGCTGCTCGATTGTCTGCACAAGAGGTATCCGTTCCGAGTGTTGCCGCTGCTCCCACCCAAGCGAGTGGGCGTGAATGGAAGCCATCTGTCAAATGACGGCGCCTTCATCGAGAAGCGGAGGAGGGGGCTGGCGAGGTTCTTGAATGCTCTTGTGAGGCACCCGGTGTTGAGCCAAGAGCAGCTGGTCGTCATGTTCTTGACCGTTCCCACAGTAAGTCATCTATATCTCGGCGTATTTAGCTTACTGCTGAAGCTAATGTAAGGACCAGGAGTTGTCTGTTTGGCGCAAGCAAGCTACAATCTCCGTCCAAGACGAGTTTACCGACCGAGCTCTACTGCCGGGGCTAGAGGATTCGCTGCCACCTACCCTCGAGGAGTTGTTTGCCCGAACGCGCGCGGGCGTCAAGCGCTCCGCGGAACTGTACATCGCCGTCTGCAACATCATGGATCGTCTCGTCAAGCGAACCGAGGGTGTGGCGGCTGATCATGCCCGCGTCGCCTTGTCCCTGGCGTCTCTGACTGAAACGTCAGCAGACACTTACGCGACGGACACCAACGAGGTTCCTCTACTCAACGATGGGCTTGTTGCCATGAGCAAGCATCTACGTACGTGCCAGGCGCTGATGGAGGACGAGAGCCGAGGATGGGATGAAGGTGTGCTGGAGGACTTGAAGCGCCAGCGAGATGCTCTTGTGAGCGTGCGGGAAATGTTCGACCGACGGGAGAGGCTAGACAAGGACAACATTCCCTACCTGGAGCGTAGAATTCAGACCAACGAAACCAAGCTTTCCAACTTGAGGTCGAAGCCAGAGGGTATGGTCAAGCCGGGCGAGATTGATCGGGTAGCGGAGAGCATCATCAAGGCAAGTTTCCTACCATCATTGCTTTACAACGGAAATGCTAACTCTGGAATAGGACAAGGAGTCTATTGTTCAACAACACAATCGATCCATCTTTGTCAAGGAGTGTATCCGCGACGAACTCGTCACTTTCCAGACAACACAGTATCACGTCAGCCGATGGAACCAGGACTGGGCGGGCGAGCGAGTTAAGTATGCTGAGATGCTCGCTGACAACTGGCGGCGGTTACTGGACGAGCTTGAGGGCATGCCACTGGGCGACTAGAGCCCGCCAGAAAGTCATCGGGCTTCGTTGACGACTGGAACCCTATACCTGGGGACCAAGTGTCCACTACAGCGTGCTGGAGGGAGATGAGATGGTACTTGGCATTCCTCACCGCCCAGACGCAGCAATGGGTAGTGGTGCTTGTCGAATTGCAATTACTGGATGTTGTGCTCACGAAGAATAAGAACAGGCGGGTATACATAGGTTGTGAGGGAAGAAGGAATGTGAGGCAGAGGAAGAGAAGCATGTGGATGTCTACGCGATACCCTTCATTCGTTTTACTTGGGGTTTTGATATAGTCTGGATGATTCGTCATTGTCAATAATAGAGATTAAGGCTGTCGTGTATATATAAATAAGCAGTTGCGGGTTGAGTTGAATGGTCATTTGTTATCTTGGTCGTTGGGGTCAGGAACCCATAGAGTCGATGGAAGGAAGGACGAGGTGTAGATGGCGAAGATAGGAGATGATGGGGATTGTCTCAGTATAATTTGTATTCATTTTCTCATCTCAGCCGTTTTCATAAACGTCGGCTTCATATCCGTCACTCATCGTCACAAGCCCCTGAACGATTTACCACTGATCCGTCACCGCACCATGGCTAGCATCTCCGACCAACTTCGCATACTTGGCCAGGACTCCCCTCTTGACTCTCGGCTCTGGCGCCGTCCACTCGCTTCTCCGTTTCTCCATCTCCTCGTCGGTGATATCAACGTCAATGCGGTTCTGAACAGCATCAATCGTCACCACATCCCCATTCTTCACCAGCGCAATCGGGCCTCCAACCATGGCCTCCGGCACGACATGCCCCACGATGAAGCCGTGAGATGCTCCGCTGTATCGTCCGTCCGTCACGAGCGCCAAGTTGGACAAACCGGCACCCATGATGGCGGCCGACGCCTTCAGCTGCTCGGGCATGCCAGGTCCGCCCTTGGGTCCCTCATAGCGCACGATGACGACCAAGTTGCCGTCTTCGCGCCTGATCTCGTTCTTGGCCAGCGCAGCCGAGAGCTCCTTTTCGCTATCAAAGACGCGCGCCTTGCCGACAAATGACAGGCCCTCCTTGCCGGTGATCTTGGCGACAGCGCCGCCGGGAGCAAAGTTGCCGCGAAGGATGCGGATGTGGCCTGAAGCCTTGATAGGGTCCTCCAGCGGGCGGATGATATCCTGGCCGGGGTCCAGGCTGGGCCAGTCGGCGACGTTCTCTGCGAGGGTCTTGCCGGTGACGGTCATGATGCCGCCGTCAAGGATGTTGCGGGCGACGAGCATCTTAATGACGGAGGGGGTGCCGCCCACGTTGTAAAGGTCCTCCATGTAGTACTTGCCGCTAGGGGCGAGGTCGGCGAGGAAAGGGGTGCGGTCGCTGGCCCGCTGGACGTCGTCAAGAGTAAGGGGCACGCCAGCGGTGTTAGCCATGGCGAGGAAGTGCAGAACACCGTTGGTAGAACCGCCGAGGATCATAGTCAGAACAAGGGCGTTCTCAAAAGACGCGCGGGTCATGATGTCGCGAGGGCGAAGGTCCTTCTCCATGGTAGTTCGGATAACCTGCGCGGCACGTTCACACTCACGTCGCTTCTCAGGAGACTCGGCGGGATAAGACGATGAGCCAGGAAGCGAGAGGCCCATGGCCTCGATGGCAGTCGCCATGGTGTTTGCGGTGTACATGCCACCGCAGGCGCCTGCTCCGGGGCACGCGTGCTTCTCGATATCATCCATGACATCCGAGCTCTCACGGCCAGGCTCCCCGGGGTTGGTCTTGGCATGGAGGCGGCCGTAGGTGAAGGCGCCCTGGGCCTCGTAGCATGTGCTGATGTTGATGGGCTTCTCAAGGAGCTTAGAGTGGCCCTTGCGGATGGTGCCGCCGTAGACCATGATGAAGGGGCGGTTGTGGCGAGCGGCGGCCATGACAGTTCCAGGCATGTTCTTGTCACAGCCGGGGATGGAGATGTTGGCGTCATGGTGCTGGGCGCAAGTGACGGACTCGATGGAATCGGCAATGATCTCGCGGGTCTGGAGCGAGAAGCGCATGCCTATGGGTGTCTGAGTTAACTGGCATCTTTCTTGGAGGGCGGTTGAATGGACAAGTCGCTCTCCAGGTTGCGGCTCACTCACCTTCGCCGCCCATGGTGATGGCATCTGATACGCCAATGGTGTTGAATTGCCATCCGATCATGCCCTCTCTCTCCACAGCATTTTTGACGATCTGGCCAAGCTCAAGAACTAACTTGGTGTAAGCGCACCACCCTAGAAATCCAATGTACCTCATCTCCATCATGTCACTCACGATGAGTACTGCGCAATCAAGTATTAGCATTTCGATGCCAATGGCCTGACAGACATGTTCTCCTTGCTCGAGACTCACTTGCAAGGGTTTCCTTGCCACCAGACGGTAGCAACGCCGACCTGAGGCGCCGTCTTCATCTTGTCCTTGTCTGTGATGCCAGCTCCGTAGAGCATGGCCTAGAGGCGATTCAGTTCTCGTCGCCCATGGCCAATTGAAGGACGGCAAGTCCCTGAACATACCTGAGCTCCGGGATAGTCATGCTCGCGGGTGACCTTGGCCGACCAGCGATTGAGAGGTCCTCCAGGAGGCAGGCATGGAAAGGGGATATAGTCGCTGGACTGTTTGGGATCGTGAGTGGGGACGGGGCTGGCGTTGGCAGCTTGCTTGTCCGCCATGGTGAATACTTTTTACCGGTTCACTCCGGTTGCGTTTCGTTGGAATTACTTCTGTAAACAGAGCCAAAGCTGGTGAGCAAGTTGCGTGGTGCGGTTTCCTAGGGCATCGACATCAGCAAGAGACGAAACTCCCAGCGATGTCGGAGTGCAAGAGAATGAAGCGCCAGTCACACAAGCCAACAGGCAGAGAGCAATTGATCAAGATTCCGTCAGCCACGGACAGCAAGGTGGCAGACAATTGACCAGGGCAGCGGCGGAAGAAAAATGCGGTGCGTCTGCCGGCGAGCGGAGAAGAGAGGTTGATGATAAATGGAAGCGGGCGTGTGCATCAATGGTGGGGAGTTGGAGTCGTGTGGCGCCTGTCCTTGGCTTCTACGTACAGTACAGACAGACAGTACAATAGCTCAGTAGTGGTAGTTAGCCGAGCTCATGGTAGGTTTCACTGGCGGCGACCTGCTGATATCTTGTTGTTTCCCTCTTGTCGAGGTTTATTCGGCATTCAAGGCGAGGAGAGATGGAGTGCTTGGGATAGGGTTGGCTCACCAGAGATAGCAGACTTTACAGGGGACTGACATTAGGATCCCTTCCAAGCTGAGCAACTCGTCTCCTCAAAATCCTCACTTCTCGCTCCTTTCCAACAACCCCTCGATTCCAAGAAACAAGATCCCCACCCGCACCGACCTCGTCGAATGCCAGGCGTCGGCTTAGCAATTAACCTGGCCGCAGAGGCAGGTCATAGGAGCCCACAGCTTACACTAGGTAATGCCATCCACCACCGACAAGAAGCCCTCCGTCATCGTCTCTTTCAACAAGGATGAGCACGCGAGGGGAAGCGGGGTCGTCCCGCCCATGAGACGATGGCCTCTAGAGACAATGGCCTCTGGCGCCAACGAAGCTACACGTGGACATGAGGGCAGGCAACTTGTCCATGTGTCCTCCGCCGGCTCTCCTCCGCCGGCTCCCATCCTCCGTGTCCACCGCCGGCACCAATCACGGCGTCACCCCCGGAAGCCCCGGCCCCGGGCCCCC
>JABCKW010000541.1:0-80654 GCA_014824385.1 Fusarium cyanostomum
TACTAAAGCCCCTGCCATCGTGCCACATCTGCAGCACGTAGGCTATTGGTTCTGTCGGCCTTCGCTGATGTCCGGTTCCATATCCGAACCCAGATGCAATCCCCCCCCAGAACCCCCCCTCGAAGACAAATAGAACAGCCCAGCCTCTATGGATACTATACAAGGACTCAACCAATATTGTGGACGACCTCTTCTCCCGATCTGGTGACGGAAAGCCGTTTCTCGTCATTCATGATATAGTCTTGAGCTCATGCCGAGGCGGCGGCGGCGGCAGCCAGCTCTCCCTCGGGATCTCCGGGCGCAACAAATTTCCTCCACGCATCGACTCGTCCCATTCCTGAACCCCGAGCGCCTAGTCCAGCCAACTCGGAGGACTTGGGCGTATCGCTGCGTCGTGTGCTCTTTCGGCTGCGCGAGCTGTGGCTGTAGTACGAGTCGTTGTCGTCGTAGGTGTTCGGATCGCGCTCCACGATTACCCGGTCATGCTGTGCCAGGCCTCCGCCATGATACATGCCCTCGCGGACTGGAGGCGGCATTCCGATGGGTGGAGGCATCAAACTTGGTCCCATCATTCCCGGCGGAGGCTCCATCCCGTGCATTGATCCATACCGACCTTCTGCGAATCGATCTGCCAGCCGCCTGTCCATCGATCCTCCTCTTGCTCCTCTAGGATGCTCGCCACCAGCGTAGTAGTCCCCTCCCGTGGGATTCTTCTCAAATTCTGGTCGGCTCGGGGACGGGGGAGCGCCCACTACTTTGCGACCTGCACGACGGTAGTTGTCGTTTATATAGTGTCCAGATTTGTTGCCAGCCTCTGGAGCTTCTGGGGTACCTCCCAAAGCATCGTACTCGTCCTCCTTGTCATAGAATTGCGACCTACGTGCCAGTTCCTCTTCCCGTTGTTCCTGCTGTTGTCTCATGATGGCTTCTTCATCGTAGATTTGCGATCGTGGCCGAGCTGACCCTCGAGCCCGCCGGGCAGTCCGCAGCTCCTCTGGTGCTGCTGCTGGTGCAGCATCATCGCGGAAGACTTGGATGTCCCCCCGGCGGACAAGAGCAGAGACATTCCTATGCTCATGGTGATCGGAGTCCGGGTTATCGGGGCTGAACCACGGACATTCGCATCTCTTGGGCTTTTGTCCACATACAATACAAAAATGGGCGCCGCATCGACTGTGTTTGGGTTAGCAACCACATCTACTTTATTCAGGCGTGCCCTTACCATGCTGCATGATTGTCGCCTTCCCTGAGCTTTGCGGAGGCACCGCATCTATAGCATCGCCTTTGCCCCTCATGCCTGGCGTATTCGAGGAATCTTGCCGTTTCTTCATCTCTTGGGCACTTGCTAGAGAAATGCCACCGCCCGTTGCACGCAACACAAACCTTGGTGTTACACCGATCGCAACGAGCAGCTCTGCGTCCAGTATCGGGGTCACGGTAAACATTTGCTGGTCGAATCCATTCCCCGCATCGCCTGGAGGGGCAATAAAGTCGACTTCGCAAGGAGTATTCCACGAATTTCTTATTCCATATCTTTTTGAACGTAGGATCAAAGAGCTTGTCGACATGCTCTAGCCCAATGTGGCCCGGAGCACAGCAAGTTGGGGGCATCTGCTGGGGATCTGTCATAGACTGCTTGAACCGTCGCTTGAGGCAGTTGTGGCACATGCGATGGCCACAATCGAGCTTGGGACATCTTGATACGGGAACCTCGTCCAAACATCCTTTGCAGTCGCGGCTAGAGGCAAATTTTGTTAGATTCAGGCTGCAAGTGACGACAACAGGCTGCTCACAGTTTAGGAGGTCGATCTGGGGATGTATTCCGAGAAGATCCCCCAAACATACTGCCAACCATACTGGGAGGGCGTCGTGATGACTCCCTAGAGAGCCGCACCGTCTCGATTACGGCGGACCGGAGAGGGCGGCCTTCGCGAATTATCTCTCGTGACTCATATACCTTAGTGGCCCTAGGATTCTGATTAGTCCTGTTAATGGCAGAAGGGCGTATGAGACTCACTTCCTGGAAGCCACTGGTGGCCGAGAAGTGCCAATCACGGTGTTGAATCGCAGTGGAAGACTATTTCTGGGGGCATCGCTGAGGTCGCGTCTTAGGTGAGGTCTCCGGTCAGGCGAACCCCTTTCGGAGGAGGCTTGACGGTAGGATATCTCTATATCATCGGAAGTAGATGGTGATGGCATTCTATGCCGCCTCCGTGGTACTTTCCCATCGGAGGAACTCATATAGTCGTCATGACTAGGATGCCGGTGGTGTCGGTGGCGGTGCCGTCTATGGCCATTATCTTCTGCTTCTTCCACCACAACCTCTATTTGGTTACTATCGTCGTCGCTATCGCTTTCACCTTCGCTTTCTGTTGGTGGCGTCGACTCTGGCGTTGGCTCTCTTGGCTTTCGCAGCACCTGCCGCGGCCGTGCTCGTTCGGGAAATCGTCCTCGTGGTTTTGTAGGCGGCCAGCGTTCGTCCGAGTCATCATCATCATCGTCGGCTTCGTATACCGAAAACCGTGGGCGCCTCTTATAAGCATCTGTCGAAGCCCGCGTCAAGTGCGTTGGCGGCGGCATTGTTGGCGGGCATGCATCCAGGCTCCTCGAGCTTTTCGCATAGCCCCTAGACGTCCGCCCGTTGGGCCTTTGTAGTTCATCGATGCGTGTCCGATGGGGCATCGGGTAGGGCACGACGTCACTGGGGCCATACCAGTCGCGAGAGTCGGGGCGGAGGGGCCTGCGACGCACGAGGCGGGCCTCTCCATCCCCGACGTCTCGATCGTATCCTAGCCTCATTTTCAGACACCTCTGAGCTCTCGGAGGATCCAGAAAGGACCTGTGTTGGGCCTCGATATGGCCAAGGCAGCGTCCGGGGCTAGACTAGCCTCTGTCGGCGCACACGGGCAAGCGAAGGTAGTCGTGATGACGAGCAGTCGGGCCACTCAACGGAGTCCACGCTGCGCGAGCAATTGCGCCCCCCAAAGATGATTGGAGTCGAGGGGCTGATCATGCATGGCAACCGCAGCGTCACGTCGAGTTGGGCCGCGAGACGACGGGGAAGCGTTCGAAGTTAGTTGATGGAAGACTGGAATGCGGGCGTTCTTAAGACGAGAAAAAAAAGACAACCCGGCAAAAGAAACGCGAATGAACAGTCGGAAGAAAGGAGAATGGCGGCGACCAAATCGGTGGACAGCGTTGTTCTGTCTCTGCTGCCGCTGGAAAACGCGGCAGAGCAAGTTTGGGCGCGGTTTATACCTAGTACAAGGTCACCCCATCTACTCTGTACCATCGGGTACCTAAAGGCGAATCAATGTGCCCCTCCCCCGCGTGGGTTGGCGGTTGGCGAGGATTGGATTGTTCACGTCTTGGGTGGCTTCAGCGATTTCAGAACATGGAATCCATGTGCCCTGCGTATGCTTTGCAGGCTTTTAGCACCGTACGAGCCGGATCATACGACGTGTTGCGAGTGTGAAGAAGTGTTATGACGAGAATCTTGTCCAACGAGCCTGCGTGGTTGGGTAGCTGGCATCCAGGATTGTCGGTGTGATGTCACGTGGCTGAGTGTCGACCCAGACACATTTTTTGGTTTATTGCAATGTCTTCAAAAGATCGATTGATTGCCCATATACATGAATGCCTACCTACCTATCCAAGGAATGCGAGCTGTATTTCCGGAAAGTCATCAACAGAATATTGCCGTCTTCATAACATAGCCCAGCATTTCAAACTTTGCGAAAACAGACGACGGGCCCATTTGACATTTCGCATTCACAGACGCCTTAAGAGGTGGGTGCCTAATTTTTGAAACCCTCCCCTGAATTTCCACGCCCGGAAACCGAATGGGTGACGGGACCTAAAAGAGCCCGCCGGGCGTGGGGATCATTTGCCGGGGACCCTTTTTGTGGGCCATATCCTCGGCCCGGTCCGGCCACCACGGGCCACCCCGGATTGGAATGACGGGTACAGTATGACGGCGACCCTGCCGATCCCGAGCGGCGCCGCTTTGATCTGATTATTTCATTATCTGCAGGGACTCCATCTTATTCCGATCATCCCCGCAGTTGTCCGCATGTCCCCGAGATCACTCTCCCTGAGCCGAATACTGGAAGAGGACGTACCTCCGTAGTCTCACTCTGGCATGAAGGGCGGCTAAGGTGACTGCTTTCCCAGTCCCATCAGGCGCATGGTCTCTAATCATCCCGAGCGCTAGCTGGCGGCCTAGTTCTAGAGGCTCTCAAAGATTGAATAGTGTAAATATATGTTGACATTCTTTTCTATCAGTTGCGTTATGTAAACCGCGTCCGAGCTGTCTTCCCACTGAAACAAATGTACGGTGTCAGCATTAGAACATCCTTCAACGGAACACGAACGATTTGATGTGATCAGTGCGCCTTTGTTATTTATTTAATTCATGCATGATTATGGACTGGTATTGAAGTAAGGTTACAGTCAAATGGGTATAGATACAATCATCCAAGACATCATCATGTTCTGGTAACAGATCTGAAATCGAATTGAGATACCTGTACTCCAGCCCTCTTTCTAAGAAGCATTAGGTCAGCTGCGAGAGCTGCCCTGCTTGCATACTCAGTTGGACACCGCCTAAAAGCCCCTGAAGGTAATGCGGTTAAAAAGAGCCATTTGAAGCCAAAATAATGGTGGTGTTGACGATATCGGGTGACCGGTCCGAAAAGCCGTATTTAGGCACTAGACCAGCCAACCAGCGAGGCGCATTTCCCCGGTGCTTCCATCGGTGCTCAGCGAACCTCAGTCGGTCCTGCACCCCAGATGACCCCCCAGGATTGACACCCAGTTCGAAGGTTGCTCTCTCGGGCTTCGACCTCAGCGCTGATAGATCCTTACACCCCCCTGAGAGCTCGCTGCACAATCAAACTTTCGGCTGAACGTGAAATAATAGCGCGACTTGGTAATCGGAGGCGTCTTAAAGGAGGGTGCCCTTGGGCACTGCCGTACGTCATTGATGTTGAGAACAAGGGGCCGAATTAACTTGTGAAGCTAACCGATAGCGCGTATAGGGGTTCGTGGGGGTGTGATAAGGATAAAGCATAAGTTGCTGTACTCGATAACTATACGAGGCTCTGGTCTGCATGCTTGTCGATTGACAGCGGTTTCAGAACATCATCCGTTCAGATTACGGAGTTCCGAGAAAGGCTCGCCTTCTCACTTCGGCCTCCTTGATGATCTCGGCAGCTAGGCTTAAACTTGGAGCTAAAGTCGCGTATCGTTCAATCTCCACGACCACCTCATTGATGATCTGGTCCAGAGCTTCGCGATGAGGTACCAAGGTGAGCAAGATGCCAAGCAAGGAAGGCGACATGCTAGCACCCATGATGAGCAGCGTTTGGGAGACCACAGACAGAGCGCCCTGCCAGATGTATGGCATATGACCAGCATGACTGAACAAGAACAAGTTAGTTGTAAAATATCCAGAAGACTATAATTTCAGAAAAGCCACATACTGTTCGTGAATATGTTCCAGCTGTCGGATAGAAGCCTCGAGGCATTTGTGACAATTATCCCGCACCGCAGGATCTAAAACTGACTGCTCATTGTCCAGCACCGCCAGGATGTATGGTCGATAGATGATAGTGCGGCAAGCAAAGAAACGAAGTCGAAGTACTGTTTGAATTGGGTCTTGAAGGACAGTTCGTGTGAAGGGAAACTGCAGCGGTAAGGGTAGACTTTCATACCACTGAGTCAGTTGGTAGTCGAGTTCCGCAACGACGGGTTCCAGACTTGTCGTTGACGCGATCGAATCTTTAGAGTAGATGAGCTGGCTCACTCTGTTCAGAAGCCGACGCAAGGCAATTTCTGCGAGGAAATACCAGAGCTCATCTCGCCCGACGACTTGCTCCGATTCTTCCCCTTCAAATCCACCTGGCAGGCCAACGTTCTCCTCGAACTGAACCACTCCCGAGTGGGGTAAGTCGAGCTCTGCAAGTAGGTCGCTTTCGAAAAGCAAAGCGTTCCAGTAGATGCGCTCTACGAGTTCTCTTTGGTGGCTAGGTATGCGGCTCGGAGCCATGAGAAGGAGCTGTAGTTTGGTACTCGTGGTGCAGAGGAGATTCCATGCCTCCATAGGGCGGACCAGATAGAAATGATATGCAGCGGCAAGGAGATGACATTGTGCTGCGACAACACTGTTTGCGGTCATCATGCCGGGAAGAAGTGACCAGGCCGCCGTGAAGTATTGCAAGCCAGGAGGATCCTCTTGAGGGCCAATCCTGGAGATGCTCCCATGTAAGCTTGCTTGGCCGAGAGCCAAAACAAGGAGCACGATACAGCTCTCGGGCCCTTCTCTGAATCCATTTGAAAGAGCAGTTCGATACTGGCTTCTCCAGGTATACGGGTTGACGCAGGCGTACCAAACATTAACTCTTTCGAAATAAGCCTCAATGTACGCCTGGGTGTTTGAGAGATCCACGCAGGGAGTTTTCGTTAACGAATGAAGTGGCTCTCGGGCCATTTCCAGCTGGAGAAGGATCTGCGGGTCGTATGGTCGGGAGACCAGATCTCTAATGAGAGGCCATTGTAGCAGGTGCATAGCAGCGTTGGTGTGAACCTTGGGCATGATAGAGATATTGGTTCCGATCGGCTGGGCGGACCAAGTGCCAAACCCACCATTGGGAATTGATGAAAAGTTGGTGGGATTGACCGCCAGAAGAACGTTGTCACCACTTAGTCCAGTGCCGTTGCTGATTCCAGGCGAATCTTGGGCCAAGTTGAGGCCGTTTGCTGAGGTGCTCACCATGCCCATCTGGAGTAAACTTTCGATACGGTTTAGGCGCTCGAGGATCAGCTTGTCACCGGCGTCTAGTTTGATACCTGGCTCGCGATAGATGCATTCAGCCCCAAGCTCGGTGCACAGTTTACACTTGGGCTTTGTCCCATCACAGCGGGACTTTCTGGAGCGGCAAACTTCGCACTATGGGAAAGATCAGCATCTGAAGACGACAAACAAGGGGTATCATGCCGTGACGCACAGCGATAGTGGCTCTACGACGGGGATAATCGACCCCGGTTTCGGTATTCCTCCTCTTGAGTGGGTTCGATCCCTCATCGCTTGAAAGCCTTTGTCCGCCGTTGGCCATGTTCTCGGATCTGTTATCAGACGATTGCGAGAGATGACGGGGTTTTTGAGACGCGCTTAACATGCCGTCTCTGCCGAAACTGGGGGTGCGGTGATTCTTGAAATTGACCGGGGATTTAATTCCAGTGTCAGTCGACATGGCCGAGAATGATGCTGGCGGAATTTCAAGCGAAAAGCTATCGCATGAAGGAACGGTAAACGGCCTGGTTGAAGTCACGGAGGCTGAGTGAGGAGATTCGTCTGTCGAAGATGGGGACATGACGTGGTAGAGTAGATGAAGCGAAACGGAGGAACTGTCTCTTCTAGAGAGTACGGCACTGGACGAAGTCGATATGCTGGAAGAGCCCTCGCGGGGAAAGAGAGCTGAAGATGCGCACAATCCCGATGAGTTTGTCAACGAGGCGACATTTCCGGCCAGCTCGAGAGAGAGAAGCTCGTAAGACGAAGATCAGGTGTCAGGTGATGCGATGGAAGCTCCAGAGTAGCGTCTAGGTCGGGGATGAGAACAGGCGACTGCTGTGATCTTCTGGGCAAGGCGAGCTGTTTGATCGAGACGTGCGTATCTCAGACGTCACTCTCACGATGAGGACATTGCATTGTTCAAATACTGGACATCGAAAGAGGCGTTTTGTCTGACGGCCGAAATGGAGGAGCTATAGTTATGTATGGGGGAACAGCAAGGACAAGGGTCTCAGAGGACGTTGTACGTACTTGATGACCCCGGAGCTTTGGGCGGCCGGTGGAAGAGGGTGGTGGAGACGCGGCGGAGGAGAATCAACGACTTGGGAACTTCTGGAGAAATGGGTCGTTTGTTGGCCTACCAGAGTCGGCGGACGAAGCATCCAGATTGGACCTAGTTGTGACAGACCCCGATTAGACGAGCCATGAGTCCTAAGACCATGGAGCCTGTAGAGAGTGTGAGGAAAGGCATGGTATGGTATGACAGCCGAGGGCCGAACTGACCTTGTTTCCGGCGCAGCTGTTCTAATGGTGGTGGTGTATGTTGTATCGATCGTGGTGGAGGCGATTCATTTCCAACTTGGGGAGCCAACCTGGGGAAGCTCTCGTTCAGTGGCCGTCGCTTGCATGAGGAAGAGCTTGCGAGTCGGCCAGAAGCGTGAGCACAGGCTCCATCCGTTCCCCAGAAGCTAGAATCGGCTGCCTCCCCCTTGCCAGCCAGGTAGGGCATAGCAGAAAGACGGAGGAGGGTCGGCCGAAAGACGGATTGGTGGACCGCTCAAATCACGACCGTTGCTGCGTGTGGAGAAATTGTGCTTGGGTCTTTGGGAGGATTCTCGTTGGAGCCCTTGTCGTTCCATTCCCGTAGGGATTTTCCAAAGCCTTGTCATGCCTTATTTGGATGCTCAACTTGAGTCCGTTGCAGTCAATGAGAAGTAGGGATGAGGGAGCCGAGTTAGCAACTCATGAGTGCGCACTGTATTTATGGCAAATGAGCCACCAACACCAGCTCCTTTTACAGTATGATGCGCCACGACCTACTGGATAGCATGCCATAATACAGTGCATAAATATGTATACACCGTGCTACACCTTCCTCTCCATATTAGTGCGGATGCTTACATACCTTCAAACTGGGCTCTTACCAAGTCTTCAGTGTTCATCAAACGACATCTCATGGCATTCTTTACCCAATATCTTATGGTGGAGCTCCAATGTGTATAATCTAACCTTTCTACTGGGCAACCACATCCTGAAGCTCTGAAGCAGCTCTGCCTTGAGCTCCGTCATTCTTGCGGCATCTCTTGTTATTGAACACACTCATTCTCGGCCATCGTGACCAAGTTTTTGTCCCGAGACGCCTGAGGACCACTTCGGATAGCAGCCGGGCCCTGCCGTTCGGTAGCTATGGGGTCAGAAGCCTTTCTACACACATCACGATCCTCCGGATCATGCCTCGTCTACGAAATACCAGACGTCGCAAGAATTGCCAGAGAGATGCGGGAGATGGGTGGGTAGCCACGACGTATCCGTACTCCATTGTCTTTCGCTGAAGCACTGCGCTGACGAAACATGAACTTGGGCTTAACAGCGTTTGGATGCACCCTAGCACTGTAGTTTGTGCTCACCATCAGACAAGCCCCGGAACGCCAGAATAACACAACGGCCCGAATAGAAGGCAACTTGGTAGAGCCTTGCAACCCTACCCAATCCTATCCTCAGCCCGTAGCCGGCCAGAGGCCAGGTGTACACCTTCCTGGTCTGGGGCGCTGAACGCTATGCTGGGTCCAATCCGGAATGCCTGTCAGCCTGCGGGGAAGCTTGAGGTGTGGCACGTTGTCTCTAACAAGGGGAAACGGGCGGCGAGGTTGTCTGATGATCTTCCGGATAATTTCTTTCACTTTGCCAGGTACCGACAGAGGGGTTGACACTTTTGTCTCATGTGACGTGAAGGAATTCGGGCTGATGAACAATGAGCAGCTGGTTCGATGCTAACAAAAAGAACAGTGACAGCTATTTCAATTCTCGCAACAGCACCTACGGGATGGCTGTACTCGATGAGAGACGGGTCTTCGCGAGCTTCTATCACACATTGGATGATGACTGTACCAGGGGGCCGAGCAGACGACAACCCACTCAGGATTCATCGTGTGCAACATTGAAGCAATTCTACCTTTCCTTCGTTGCCCGCAAGATAGAGGCATTAACGTACTGGAACTATGCTTTAGGAGGCTTCTCCTATATCATGGCTGCAGATTGTCCGATCGCCTGAGCTCCAGATGACCGAACAACAGGGCATGGCAACGTTCCAAGGGAAGACTGCAACCAACTTTCTCAACTTCATCCCTCTTCGGACTTGAAAGTAGCCAACCCAGAATTCACATCTCAAGGCTTTAACCTTTGAAAAAAATCGGATGTGGCTGAGTTTTTAATGTCTGAGAGCGGACTTCTCGGCCGGTGAACGCTTCTAAGTGGAAGGCCAGTTTCTGGTAAGATCCTCTGACCTGCCATCCATGCCTTCACTTCCGAAGCAGCCAAGTGACAACCGAGATGCGAATCGGCCATGTCCGACGAATGTTGATCAAAAATAGTGTTTTTTTTTAAATCATGGTCTGATTATTCGTTAAAGATCAAAGCTGTAACCTCGCCTTCAACTTCTGCATATGCAACAAAGTCACCCAGCACACCGGTGTTAACGTCCCTCTCAATGACGATAATCCGGCCGTCGCTCTGAAGCGCCACAGCAACCAAAGTTCCAGCCTTGTTGATGGCGAACTGGCGAGGGAATCTTCCTCCGCATGGCACCTCCTGTCGCAGGGTGAGATGCCCTATCTCAGCGTCGATCTCGAAGCTGATGAGTGGATCCGAGACGATGCTCGTGCTGTTGTCGGTATCAAAGTTCGGAATTTCCTGAGCGCTCTCATTGCGGGATGAGAGGATGAGAAACCTTGTGTCCGGCTGCGTGCAGAATGTTAGTCTACATGCGCCAGAGCCCAAGAGGACGGCACTTACAGAGACGATGATCTCAGAAGCGGCTGCACCTTCTGGTACAGCCTTGCCCTTCCCATGAACGCCACTACTCCAGACTTCCTCAAACGTGATAGGCCCATCGCCGTATGTCACTTCATACCCAACGACGGTGTTCCTCAGCTTCGTGACGAGATACATGAACGTCTTTGTCTCCTTGACAACGAAAGCTATATGCCGAGGTCCGCAGCCCGTAGCGACGACCAGAGGACTAAGCTCCGTCAGCTCCAAGCCTGTGGCACCGACGCCATAGATGCGGATCAGGTCGGCGCTTAGATCTGGCACCAGGATAAATTGACCGCTCGGGTCAACAACTGCGGCATGAGGATGCGGTGCCTCCTGTCGCGAGGGATTGGGGCCGGGCTCAGCAAGTTCGAACTCTCGGACCTCAACTGATGTGATATCGGCTGGGTCTTTAATATTCCAAGTGGAAAAGGCCGAGCCACCACTGTCAGATCTGTCAGCATTCAGATATCATTCCGAAAATTCGAGTCAACACGAACTAATGAGCTACCGCAAGTCCATTGCCACGCTCGCCGTATAACGCAGCACTGACAAGGCCAACGACTGTGGGCACTTTGCCCAACAGCGTCAGGTTTCCATCCTGGCTTATTCTGAAGGATGCCAACGAACCACTCTTGCCATCCTTTAGTCCCTCATCAGTGCAGTAGAGAACATAATTCGATTGATCCAGCGCAAGCCACGACGGACTTCCAGCGCAGCCCTTCGTTGTCGACACGCTCTCAAGAGCTACGGGCGCGCCTTGCTGCCTAGCACGCGTGAGGTTCAGCGTCGTGACAATCCCGCTGTAAGAGGCAACATAGAGAAAAGAGCCTGGTAATTGGCCGCCTTTAGATTGAGTGGGAACCCCGGGGTCAGGTCCAGGCACCAAGGCGTCTGTCCACGATAGAGTGTATGGTACGCGCAATGGAGAAGAAGCCCAAAGATCGGCATAACAAGAAGCAGAGTCGAGAGGAGCAATGCAGCGCTGTTGTCCCGAAACGGGTTCTTTGGTGCGGGAGCCCGACGATGGAGCAACTCCATTGTCGACTCTGACCCCCCGGCAGAATCAATATAGAAGCTGCTAATCGGATCTTCAACCTCCCGTCTAGTCTGGAGTGTGAACGTGACGATGTTGCTTTGACTCATTAGCCGGCGCTAAGACTGCCCCGCAAGCTACGGGGGACGAGTTCAGGGGAATTTAGCCGGTGTCTGGCGAGCAGATGAGATTGATGATGGGGTTGGAAATTGGCATGGTGAGACAAGGTCACGATATGAGAGAATGAATGGAGGAGAAGTCTAAGGAATCGTTGGAAGCTGGGGATGGTGATTATGGCTATCCGCCTCGTCAGTAAGCTGCGAAGATGGTCAGGGATTGTTGGTGTCTCGCGCAATAACATAGTTAATATCCATGGATATCTGGAGATTGAACGGCATGATAGGCCTGGCTTGTTTCAAAACTAGTTTCATATCTTACGGTCGAGGGCCCTTTATGTCAGCACGATCTAGGACGTCCTGTATCATGATATTGCATGCCATATCATCCCACGAAGCATCGAGCATGTTTCATCAGCCCACGACTGCACTCGACTTCTCGCAATAATTAGTTCATGATTTAAGTTGGCCATAAAGCTAAGCATAACGCAAGTATGTTTATTGTGTGGCAACTCTCATAATCTTGAATCTTGGGTGGAAGCCAATATGTACTCCCCTTTCCGGTTTCTTTTCATCACCCACTCAGTACTGTATGGTATCTCAAATGCACTCCCTTGCTTCCAATCAGTCGCCCTTTTTCAATACACCTGTTTTGTACTTTTTCGGTGCCCCTTAACTATGAATCTCCTTGGCATCCAAAATCAAACCTTCTCGGCAGGAAAATCCTGAATTGCAGGTGTAGTGGTTCCTCTTGATCGAGACATGCTATAAGGCGCCTAAAGAGAACGTCAGTCAACCTCGAATTCCCAGTTAGATGAGACCTCTAGCACGTACCAAAACCTCCTTTGCGTTGCAGACTCTCCAGGCCAGCTTTCTTACACTTCCATCCGCAGCCACAACAGGTGGTGCAAACTCGATACCAAACATCTCTCGAATCGCGTAGACAATCCTCTTGGCGTATTTGGTGTCGCGCTCAACATGGCCACCAAATGGCTCCTCAGGCTGGTTCGGCGCAATATCCGGATCGCGATCCAGACAGTTTTGTACCACCGGAAGGAGAGCCGACTCAACGGCCTGCTCGTATAGTCCCTTCGCATCAACGTTCACGTCCTCCTCGGCGAACTTGCTGATTCGAATCTCGAAAGGCTCGGAAATGGCCAGGGCATTGTGGTGTCCGTCATGATGGTATCGGAACTCGAAAACACCTTGCGTCCACCACAGCTTATCTCCCCGGAATACAACCTCGCCCTCCACCACTTCGATTTCGGCAGCCTCGGCCGTCGACACAGGATGCTCCTCTACAGCAATGCTGACGTCGGCAGTCAATGCGTCGTATACTCCAGCATTCGTAGGTGCCCAACGTCCCAGAGAAGGTACCTCAGTCGTTTCCCTAGAACGATTGTCCGTGACCATGTAGAGACCGATCCAGTCTTTCTTGCTGTGGTTGACAGGGGCCCTCCATCTAACCCGGAGAGGCGCACCGTACTCATAAGTCATAGTCTTGACATGCTTGGGGAACCTGCCTGTCAAGCTCTCCTTTCCAGTAAATTTCTCGTCAACAGACGTGTTCATTGATGGCGTGCCCTCCACGGAGAGAGAGTAGAACTTGGGATCACGACCTTCCAGGTCGGGAGCGATTCTTGTGATGGTAAGTCGGGCGGGAGCCATATTAAACATTGCCGAAGTGTCCCTAACAATGGTCTTGACACCTGCCGCAAACTTGGGTCGAGCGGTATCGAGGAAGTCCTCGACGAACTGAGTCGTATCGTCCAGTACCTTATCCACGCTCTCCTGCCAGCCCTTGACGGGCGGGGGCAGCGATCGCTTGATGAACTTGGTGAGGCCGGCTTCCCCACGAAGGCTCCGGCCATAGATCTTCTGCATGTGCGGTCGCTCGATATACGATATGTAGAAGACGGTCAAGATCTGGGTCACCAGAGCCATCAGGAAGATCGATCGGCTCCAAGTAATGAGCGCAGCACCCCATACACCGGCCGTTCCAAAGAATCGGTCGGGGTTGTTCAGGAATCGATAGATGGACTTGTAGGTCAGCTTGGCCTTTTGGTCAAAGAAGAAGTCGCCGCAGAACCACCCAAACTCGCCAAGAGAGTCATAGACACTGAATGCGGTCCACAGCTGTAGAGCTACGAGGCTGGCACCGAGGACGTGCTTGAGCATCACCAAGCCGTAGGCCCAGTCCTCAGGGGGAGAGTACATCTTCCAGCACGCAGCGATAAAGGCGGTATTACACATGATCATGGTGATATGGTGAAGACCCTTCCACTGACGCCAAGCCTCACCAGCGCTCTCGCCAAACTTAAGGAAGTGGCGTGTCCACATCTTCGTCTTGGATTGCTGGTCCAGGATGAGACCTAGGCCGAGATGATACCAAACACGCCACACCAATGCGTGGAGCACAAAGATCGCTTGCCAAAGGGGAGTTGAAGGCGTCGCTAAGGTGAGGACGGCTACATAGGAGGGCATAACGATGACGGTAAAGTCAGGGACCCGGAACAAGTCAATATTGTTCAAGCCGACGAGGCCGTGAACCGGAACAGGCGATTCTTTCTCGGTAGGGGCGAGGGTCTGCTGGTCGAATGCATCTTCAAGTGATTTGACATCGGCGGGCACAGCATCACTTTGGCCCTCAGAGGCAGCTCGCTTGCGAGGGGGAGGAGGATTGTACGTCTTCTCAATGTGAGGGTTCTCGACAATCACGAGGAAGGCGAATTGGGCCAAGTGGGCGAGGATCGAGATGAAGAGAACCTCGTAGCTGGCAGCCATCATGGAGATACCATAGTAGCCAGCGTAGCCGATCGAGTACATGGGGTGGGGAGCCATCTCAAAGACACCGTCGAAGGTCAAGTCCTGGTCGATGAGGTAGAAGAAGTCACCCCAGTACCAGGCGAAATCCTTGACGACACGGTGGGCATCCAATTTCACCCAGAGGTTGAAGCCGATGAGGGTGATGCCGATACCCCAGCGAGAGAAACCAATCAAGACGTTTTCTCCTTCAGGAGTGTGACCACAAACAATTGCAAAGAGGCAGTAGGACACGAAATCACACATGAGGATCAAGTCAACTACCCTCCGGAAGACCAGCCACGTGTTGTACTCAATGGGGGCCTTCTCGAACTCGTAATCCTCGGGGATCTTTGCCTCGAGCTCGTTCTTGAGCAGGTTGTAGAGCCATGGTCGTGGGTTCTTGTCGGTTGCTGGGTTCTCAAATAGTTTCCAGCGTCGAGCCCAAGTAACGAGGCGGCGATGGTTTGATTGGATTTGAAGGAGGACGCCAATGCCAATGTTGTAACAAGCTCGCCAGAACAAGAATACGACAGCAAAAACAATGCGTTTCCAGCCAGACGGGAGAAAATACGCAGCCAAGATGTGTAGACCCAGGATAGCCAAGACGATTGCGTCGGAGAAGTTCTTAGGCTGTCGAGGATCAAGAAGTTGTGAGACCATGTCGTGAGTGGTGGGCACAACGAAGACTATTTTACATGTGACAGTCAGCCAAAAGACTTACTCAACCAACAACGACGGGATTGCACGTACCTGTTCCGTCCGGGGTTCGACCGTAGGTCTTGCTGACCTTGTCAGATGAATCATTGGCATCATTGGCATCTGACAACTCGCGACTGTGACCTTGCTCTGGGTTAGGTTTGTCCTGCTTGGTAGACGATTCCACCCCAGACTGCCGCAGCCGAAGCCCAGGACCGCTGGGCGACAGATCGGCGGCAGTACTCATGACTGACGACGATGCAGGATGCTCAGCACGAGAAGAGCAATATTGTGAAAGGAAAATCAAGGTCTCTGGGCCTGTAGTGACGAATTGAGAGTCTCAAGCAGATTGAAGAGGAAATTGGAGATTTAGAAAGGGAGAAGGAGGGAGATCGGAACGGAAGTAGGGAGTAGCGGGCAACTGTTGGGGAGGCCGCTTCGTGTGCTTGAAACGACGTCAGGGCTCCGCTGGACGGCACGGGGGTCGGTTGGTTGAGGTCTGCAGAGTTGGAGCCTGGCTGGTTCCGTAGCGAGTGGAGGAAGAGGCAGACGGGGAAGTGATTTAGCAGGGAGAGGTAAAGCCGCGCTGTGCTTCGATTTATTCCCCGGCTCGCGTACTGAGGAGTTTCAAATATTCGCTGGTAGCGCCGTAGCCGTAGTCGCAGTCGCTGATGCTGATGCTGATGTTCGATTTGGATTGAACAGGATGTATTAGAGGCTCGAATCAGAGAAGAGGACAAAAAAGGCGGGAAATGAATCCCATCCTTGGGTTTTCAGCGCCATGTGCTCGTGTAACACATTGGATGCCACAAGCGGGGAGCACCTTCCTTCCCTCTGCAAGTCTTGAACAGAACCACTCAGGACGCCTCCTGCGGTGTAGTAGAGCCGCTAAGCCCACTGTGACACCGCAGGTGGGCATCTTGCAGGCCTCTACACCCCCAGCCTTAAGGTACCCAAAAGCGTGGGGCCAGTGGAGCATTGGCGATTGAGTCTACTGGAGCCCCGCTAAACATCCGCTGAAGGAGACTGAACTTCCATCCACCTCCCGGAGTCGCGTGCCACAAAGGACAGGCAGATGCTCCGAGATTAGCTGTTCACTCTCGTCAGACCATTATTCTACACAACCCTACTTACCAAGCAGGTCTCTAGCGCCTTATGCTATCTATAGATCCTCACAGGAAGCCATCTCTCCAGAACCTCCTCGCCGATTCTACCCGGAACTGGCATGCCGCTGCAGAGACGGACTGGAGCCGGCGCCCGGCGCCGTGATCAAGGACGCCTCCCGATAGGTACCGCGAGAGCTACCCCACTCCGGCGGTGGGGGCTCGGATGTGAGTTCTTTGAGCTTCCACCATGAAAGGTGGCTTCACGTCTCATTCCCCAGGCGGCCAGCACACGAAATGGGATCCTCATTTAAACGAGAGCGTGGGGTACAATCACATGCAAATCCGATGGACAGAGAGATTAGAGGGATTTCACACGATTAATCCTATGAAAGAAACAAAGGAATGCCCTCAAAAAAGGCATTCCTCCTCTGGAGGGGAACAGAGTGGCCCTGATTGAAGCCTCAATTGAGTTTATTATTAGAGTCAACTTGAAAGAGGTCAAAGTGCTTGAGCACGAGACATACAACTCGATCCGGAAACAACTTCCTTTGTGATCGTCCATCACGCAAGCCCTAGTCATCAATCAGGGGTCCCGACCTAAGCGACCCTTGCTTCACTCACGGGCTAGCAATTCTGTTGAGAAGAATACGCCAATCGCTAACCTTACAGTGGCCTTTTCTCTTTTTCTTGAATGACCCCGACAGAACCCGTTGACCCGAGTACCGGAGAGTGAGTGAGATTTATCCCGCAGTGTCCTATCCCCGCTATTAAGACAGTTTTGATCTCTTTGAGACAGTCGGCTCTCAAGCTGTTGGGAAGCTCCTGGTTGCTATCCCTCGATCTCTTTCTATTCAAGGACCTCTGTTCTCTCCTTGATCCTGTCAGCCACTTACCTATAGACGATGGCAGGGGTGTGCAAGGACATGATCACCACTAGACACCGCAAAGCTTGCTGAACTTGCGAACGATTAGTCCGTTTGTACTCCGGAGGTCAGTAATCTCAGCAATGATTGAAGGAATGTGGCACGTAACTTATATTCTCAACACCACGTTAAAAGAGTCGACCGATGTTGCATAGCTCAATGACAGCGCGGATCGGGCTCTTCATTGCCTTCTAGAATATGTTGGTGATTACCTGGGTAGCTTATTCTGTAGAGATCAATGAACTCGGCACCATTCGAAGGGAGTTGAGGCGTGCACCAAACAGTGCTCTTACCAACCTACACAAAGGGCCTCTCGGCAAGTTTCTTTTTGCACTCAGCTGACGTCTCTTAGATAATTAGAAAAAAGTTCAAAATAGAAGTAAAGTTGACTCGGCAGTTCCCATGCTGCATACAGAGTATTGGAGGACTGCTGAACCCGGAGGCTAAAGAAATACCACACGCCACGCTCATGCACACAAGCCTGGCTGGGAAAGATACAATTCGAAAACCAACAATTTCAAAAATCGCGAATCTCAACGAGTTTGCTCAGCACGTCTACTTGATCCTTAGGCACACCGACAGCACCCAGTCAGCTTCCTCATTGGGCGGTTATGTTGCTACTCAAACCGAGTGATGACCGCCCTCCTCGCAACTCCAATACGCGTTCTTCTTCCCCCAGGACTATGGGATGGCACAGCTGACATAAGGCCACCATGAGGGTCTCGTCCATTTCTGTTCTGGGGAAACCCTATCAATATTATCTCTGCTAGGCGTTATCTGCTCAACGTGAGGGGATTCACCGTGCTCGGGATATGCCAGGAGGTCACTTCTGCTCTGTGATAACACCATTATGGTTGTGTTATGAACGCCCTGTCTTAGCATTAACCTTACATAAGTTGAGCTTACGGGGGGAAGAGGAAAGCTTTGGTAGGTAACCGGCTATATTCGTTTGAAAGCGCGTAGCTTACCTACATCGAAGCTATTCAGCCAAGCTCACAGGTTGTTCGATTATGAACTACAGTATAAGTAGGCAAATATAAGTTCCCAGAAACGTTACTTGATGTAGCGCAGTGACAGATACATTCAAGCCCTTCTTGACGGAACGGCGTTGTTGATTGAGTCATGATTGAGCAGCCCAAATCGAATCGACAGCCATGCCTCAGCATTGTGACCGACGCGCTTATGATCCTCTAAGCGCTCTTCATTCGGTATGCTCTCAAGAGTATTAATTTAATGAGCTGGTCTCCTGTACATTCTTGCCTTATTCCTCAAAGATCACAAAAAGACGCAGACAATCACTTTTGTCCCACTCCAGACCATATCCTGAAGGTCGTTGAATCATGAGGTTGAAATCCTCAACCAATGCATTACCGTGCCCCTAGCTAACCCGTGACAAGAACAAAACAGCCTACGCGGCCTTCTTGGCAAACTCCACCCTGAGAATAAGATGCTTGAACCCGAATCCATCCATCTTGTTGCAGGCCTTGACAGCGTCGCTGCGGTCTGCAAAGCTGATGAAGGCGAAACCCTTGGCCATACCGGTTTCTCGGTCCTTGGCGAGGAACACTCGGGTAACACGACCGAAGCGCTCGAACATATCCCGCAACTCTCCCTCCTCGGCCATCTCGGAAACCTGTAGCATCGAGTCAGTATCATAGAATGCAGGAGAAGCAACATGAGAACACTCACGTTGGTAACGCGCAGCGTAGCAAAGTCGTCCCTCTCGCCAAACTTGGATCCCATCCGCTCGCCGGCTCCCCTATCGCCACGCAGAGCAGGAGGCACGTATGAACCCTTCTTGACACCAGCAGCGGCGGCGGAAGAGAGGTCGTCACCCATGCCAGCGGCAACGTCAGCGGCGCCGGGCTCGCCAATGGGTGCCATGGTATCCTTGTACGGACATCGGGCAGTGAAATGCTCGCCGTTGCAAATACGGCACTTGACCTTCTTGTCCTTGAGCTTGTCCTTCATGGCCTGCGCGTTCGGGTCGGCGGTCTCGTCCTTGGCATCCTTTCGCCAGTTGACGCTTGGTCGGAAGATGATGTTCTCGCCCACAGAGGTGGTGTCGGGAGCAGGGCCTGGGGGATCCTTCGCGCTGAGGCCAAACTTGGGCCAAGTTTTTCGGTCGGCGACGCGGGGGTTTACTGTCTCGGTGTGGGTGATGAATCGGATGCGGCGAGTGGTCTTGACCTTCTGGCCGTCGTCATTGTAGCGGAATGTGATGACGGTCTTGGTTCCGTCCTTGTTGGAGATGGTCTGGGGTTCAGGGAGATCGGCGGAGGTCTCCTCGATATCATCGTCGTCGGCCCAGTCGTGCCTTTTTTGATGGTGGGGTTAGTGAAAGGGCATCTCGATATCCCCAGTCAAGCCTGCACTCACTTGGGCTTGTTTGCAACGGCGGCAGCCATGATGAATCGAGCGTATCCAGGCGACTTATTCTAGATCGGCGTAATCTCGCGATTCCGTCGGGATGCGTCGTCAAGGTTCGTCGAGGCGTCACTTCGTGATCGTGGGGTTTCTCGGTGATGGATGAATTTAATCACTTTTTCGTGGTGCGGCGGTTGAACGTGGGGCAGAAGTCAAGCCACAGACAGCTCGCAAGGCAGAGCGCAGATCACATGATGTGCACCAGCCACAGGGCCTACTTTATCCGTCCTCACTCTTCAGCACTTATTTCCGAGGACGTCTCTTCCGATTAATAAACTTCCCGAGGCTTGATGGCTTTGAAATCTGGAATCATCCATGGATGCCAACTCGCAAAGTCAAGGTGGCCTATTGTCACTGGTTCAGCCGGCAATATCGGCATGAGAGGCGCTGAAGCTGAGACGGAATCAGAAGCAGAGGCTCAGAGAAGTGGCGCAGCCTCGTACTCGTGTGCATCCGAATCCGTCTTGTCTACTCTAGATGTCGGGGCTTAGACCTGCACATGAAATATTGAAATGCTGTCTAAATTCTAACAACTCGAGAACACACTGTCTATACCCAGTACGTAAGGTAGATAGAGATCACCTGGCCTGACTGGTAAAGTAACTTATCAGAGAAGCCTTCTAACGGAAGCTTTCTAAGCGCTCCGAGCTAGGAGGAACAGGGCGTTCGGGTTGGAGGAGCCAAGCGTGGCGCAGCTTCTTGGTACACCAATCCCGTCCGCGTAATCCCGCAACGCGGTTCGTGTGGCGCGCAAGGGGCCATGTGAGAGGGAGAGTTTGGTACCAACACCAGACACACTTTACTACAAGCATTGCTCCTCACCGTCGTCGTTCCTTTTGCTTTCATTCTCATACCTCTTTCTCTTCTTCTACCCAACTGACCTATTCTGTTTCTATTTCTTTCCGCGACCATCGATCAACCCTCTGTTTACGCGCGCCTTCCTGCAAACTAATACCCCCTCTCCTATTCTGAGTCGCACAGCGCATAACCACCTTCACGATGGCCTACAAGCAAGACGAACCGCCCGCTTACGGCCCTCCTCCAGGCGCCCCTCAGCCCACCTATGGCGGTTACCAGCAAGATCCATACCAGCAGCAGCAGCAGCAGGGCCAGTCGCAGGGCTACTATCAACAGGGCCCTCCTCAGATGGGATACTACAACCAGCAACAAAGTCCCTACCCGGGCGAACAGGGTCCCTATCCCCCTCAGCCTGGATTTGGCCAGCCCCCGCCTCAAGGGTACTATCCCCAGGACGATAGAAGAGGAGGATCTGGCGGCGGCATCATGACTGGTCTGCTCGCTGGCCTTGCCTGTTGCTGCTGCTTGGACTGCCTCTTCTAAACGTCAAATCAACTACAAATCCCAACTGGAAGGCCACCTCCTGATATCACCATCATTAGAAGTTGTGCCGAATTCTCGAATTTTAAACGGCAATGAATCACTTTGGTGAGGGCGATGGACGGGAGACAAGCGCAGCGTGGCGCATCGACAAATGGGCAGAGTTTCTTGGGATGTTTGGGCGTTGGGGCTCGTTTGATTACGGGAAGGATTCCTTCGGCGATACTTCAAATGTTTATGCTTGTTCCCTGATATCAGAGTACATTGTCTAATCAATAATTTTCCTCTACAAATGCAACTGGTTCAACCTTGTGGTTGCAAGGCCCAAACCCGCCTGATACTAAAGCCCGACAAAGAGTGTCTCGAATTCGGACTTGACCTTTTCGACACAGTCGTTGGAGTAAATCATCCTCTGCACGTCGGGGGATGCCCATTTGTCCGGCACTGCACCGTTGCTCTTGTGGTCCCTGAACATCCTATCCCTCTCCTCCTTTGCTTTGCCCTCGCCCAGGTGCAACGTTCGACCGGACATGTATGCCATCTGGACGAGGTTCGAGGTCCACTCTTTCCGAGACAGTTCGTACACCTTCAGGCACTTGGCGATCGTTTCAGGCCTAGTATCAGGGGCTTGCGACAGTGCCTCCGCGATTGTTGAGCCGTCTTCAATAGCCATTGCCGCTCCTTGGCTGAGGTGCGGGAGCGTTGGATGACAAGCGTCTCCAACAAGGGCGACGGACCCTTGTGTCCAAGTTGGTAGAGGCTTATACATCCTCAGTCGCCACTCGCAGACTTCTCCTTCAGGGACCAGGTTAAGCATCTTTTCCACCAGGGGGCAAAAGCTCTCAAAGACCTTGAGCATGACCTCCTTTGATCCCTTGGTCGTGTACGTAATAGAAGGGGCCGTGGCAAAGTTCTCATCTGGCTGCACGGTCGATATGTTGTAGATAGACTTATTGGCAATCGAGTAGGCGATGATATGTCGCTTCTCTCCTACCCACCTGACGACCTCGTCGCTGCAAATTAGAGCTAGCAGCTCTGGGTCATGGGCCATGTCCTCTCTCTTGAGCATGATACGATAGGCAGCTTGCCCGGTTTCAGCCTCCTCGGGCTCAGCGCCTACTTGCTGAAGCAGCAAAGCACGAGTCACGCTCTTGATGCCATCGCAGCCAAGCAGGACGTCAGCGTGGCATGTATAGGGCTCTGAATCTCTGGGCTTGACTTTGAACGACACCCGAGGTGAGAACTTTTCGATTTCCAACAAACTCGTTGAAAAGTGAAACTTGATGTTGCTCTCCTTCTTGCACGCCTCATACAAATGGCCGGCCAAAGATGACCTGTGGCCACAGCAGTGAGAGTAGCCATATTTGCCTTTGATATCCGGCATATCGACATGTGCGAGTTCAACATTGGTAGCTCCCTCTGCTCAAAGTCAGCTAGATTTCTCGATGGGTTTAAACCAGGTTCAGGCATACGTCGGATGCTACTCCCTGTCACACAAGTTGACTCTTTTTCAATGTCTTCCCAGCAGCCCAGTTTATCGAGGATCCTCCCCATATTAGGGGCCATTTGAATGCCAGCTCCAACGAATCCAAGGTTACTAGCAGCTTCGTAGACATCGATGTGTTTGAAGCCTCGTTTGGCCAGGGCGAGGGCGGCTCCTAGCCCACCCATGCCAGAGCCAATGACGGCAATGTGCAAGTCTTTGATGTCAGACATGCCAGTGTTGTATTTTTCATCAACCGCAAAGTCCTGAATCTGCTAATAAGATATGGGAAATCGGAAGTTAAGGTCGCAGCTATAAGAAAAGTTGAGCTTGGGCTAACTTAACAGGTTGTTCTTTTATCCGACAATAGAGAGAGAGGCCTTAATACTATCCGAAGCAAATGCCGGGGTGCGGGGGACCGCCGACGCACTTGAATGGGGCTTTTTACAACTAGAATACTGTTCCTTATTTCTTTACAGCCACAATTTGTGACGAACCGGGAAATATCGAGTGTACCTTTGAGGAATTCCATTTGAATTCCTCCGATCACGCTGTATCCACAATAAGGCAGTTATAAAGTTCCTTAATAAGTTAATTATGGAACTTTGCATCCATGCCCTCGGTTTATGGCTTCGTAATCTCAACGCAAAACTGCCACTTTACCAGTCAACAATTCCCACCAGTTGATTCCTTCCTTCGTCATGATGCATCAAATATCTTGTCTATGCGGGAGCATCTCCCAAGAAGTGAGCTCACAAACTCCGAGCAGCGCAAAAACCAGGGACCTACCTCTCTGCCACTGCAATACCTGCCGCCATATAACTGGCGTGCTATGCACATCATATCTTCCTATCGAAGAGCCTGATGTTACCGACAAGCTAAGGGTTTTCAAAGTGTCAGAGCGTTCGTCAAGATATTTCTGCTCTACATGCGGTTGTCACCTTTTCCGTTTATTAAAAGACAATGCCGGCGAGCTAAGTTGGGGTGTTGCAACAGGCGTTGTGTCAAGCAGCGATGGGCTGAACGAGAAACCCACGCATACAGCACACACTCATGTCGCTGATACCGGTGATGGCGGTGCTTCTATATGGATGCCTCTTAACAATGAACAAGAAGATCCATCGAACAAGGCCCGTTCGGAGGTGACCCTTTGGACGGAATCAGCACCTCTCGAAGCATCCTGCGCCTGCGGTGGCCTCAGCCTTCGTATCACCCGTCCGAACGAAAACAGCCGTTTACCACACCGCAATTATCCGGATCTGATGCATCCTTACTGGTCCACCGATGACTCTATCAAAACAAACCCGTCGGATGAAAAGTGGTGGATCCAAGGAAACAAGTATCTTGCCGGTACATGCGCCTGTCGATCTTGTCGTCTGACTTCAGGCTTCGAGATCCAAACCTGGGCATTTGTGCCTCGCGCCAATATATTCCTTCATACCCCTGACGAGACTAGCGCAGAAGTTTCCCTGGACCTTGAGACTCTACCAGCTGGTGTTCTGCAAAGCTATGGATCTTCACAGGGAGCAGTCCGTGATTTCTGTGGCAAGTGCGGCTCTACTGTGTTCTGGCGTGACAGCTCTGATTCGAGTGTAATTGATGTGGCTGTTGGTTTATTGAGGGCTATGGAGGGAGCAAGAGCGGAGAGTTGGTTGAAATGGTGGACGCAGCGTGTGAGTTTCTCGGAAGAAGTTGAGAGTGGCCGTTCTGGTCCTATGGCCACCGCTGCTCGGGGCCTGATAGACACTTTGGCATTGGGATTAAAGGTGCCCCATGTGAATAAGAAGTAGGTAGAGAGAGTTTCGCTTGAACACGCATCCATCAGACGGTTCGGACTATTACCCGAAACCCACATAAATCACTACATCGCAAGTACCTATATACAAGAACATGAGCTCAGTTGGGCTATGGAGGCAAGGCAATGTAAGCCATGTCAACGCCCTTCAACTTTCCCTTCGCCCTCTCCTGTGCAAGTGCCTCGTTCATAATCTGATTGGCGTCGTCGTCGCCTACGTCCAGGACCTCACCGTTTCGGCGTCATATCTGGATTCCGACCGTTTGTCTGGGATTCCTCAGCAATAAACACCGACAAATCGTATCTGCGCTGATAAAGAAAGGACACTCATTTCATACAGACGATGAATGGCTTCTTGAATACACGTTGTGTCTGGCGATCTCCGTTGAAGCCTCAGTCTAACGTTGACCAGCAAAAGAGTCAATATAAAAGATGCATCAGAAATGCAGACAAGTTCGGCCATTGTCCTGTAGTTTGAGGCCGACATGGAGAATATAACTGTTCGTCTGCCTAGACATGGATCAAGATCCTCCACAGCTATGTACGATATTTACCCATCGCTTTCAAGCCCAAGTCAAACCTTAGAACTTTATCGCAAATAAATACTCACTTGATCTAGGTACTAGCATGTCATGCATGGCCTCACTCGAAAAACTGCAAATGGGGGACATGTCGAGGCGGTAAAGTTCCTGCTAGACCACGGCGCAGGCGTTGATGCACCTCGCTATGCGGATGTCGGAATCCGCGAAGGGAGATATAATATTGATTTTCAAGGCTGCGTCAACTTCGACACGCAACCCCGTTTGGTCATGTTCTCACCTCTCATCACATACATCTACTATCGGCACAACCGCGTGACCGAGCTGCTCCTCCGTCGCGGCGCCTCTATTCATATCCGCGATGTACAGGACCCTACAACCTTGCGGCACGGCAGCGTTGCATATTGCCGTGATAAACGGAAACGTCTCTGCGTCAAAATGCTCATCAAGGGAGGACACGCGGGGACAAATGACCTAGATGCCGCTGAATACCTGCCGCTGCCTTGGGTAGCCCATGAAGATGCCACTCCGTCGTTGCAAACATTAGTTGAGCTTGGGGCGGATCTCTACCATCTTGTGCCCAGTAGTTTGTGCCCGGGATCTTGCCATACAATGGAAACTCTATTGACCAAGCGAGGGAGGCCACAGGCAGCCCGAGAAGCTTGTCTCATTGGGCGCAAAACCTCTCAGCGATGAGGAGGCGAAGGAACTCGACAGGTCGAAAGTAGTCATCTACTGATACTCAATCATCAATGTGACCTGCCGCTCCTACTCGAAACCTCACAAACACGAACAAGTTCATATACAGATCCATCATTTACTAGTATTATCATACTTCTGTCTGTCCGTGCTCCTCAACCCTACCGTTCTTTTGAATCGACAGTGGACCTAGACGGGGAGCTCCGTAACTCCTTTCCCCCTTCCAGGCCCGAGTCTGGCGTATGCGTAGCACTGCTCTCTCGAGCCAACGGCGACGGAAAATCTGGTGTAACAGATCGTGAATCATTCACGGGTCGCTTTGGCTTGGAACTTGTCGAAAGCTTCTTTCGACGCCCAGAAGTCGAGCCACTGCTGGGTTTACGGCTAACCTGATGGTCTTCGGCGTCGATGGTCGGAGTTTGGCTCCTGGTGGAGCTGGTCGAAGCACGACGGACACTGCTCCCCCGGCGTCTGCGTTCTTTATCGACTACGGGATGGCGCGGGTGATGAGCAGTCTTCTCAGGATCGTGTCGTCGGGGTTGGGGTTGTCGCCACGGAAGCCACCAAAACCACCCATACTGTTGCTTAGCCAGCTGGTGCTCACGCTCCTTAACCATCTGACGTAGCAAAGAGCGCCGCTCATTCTCTTTCTCCCAGTACTCAGTCCGATAGAGTTCCCAGTTCTCTCGGAAGGTGGCTGAGAAAGGCTTAGCGAGCAGCAGCAGCTTTACGTAGTCGCCTCCTGGCGCCAAGTCTTCCTCGTGGCCGCCTCGCTCTTCGTCTTCGTGGGGGAGAATCAAGGTCGGATGATTCTCGCTCGAGAGCTGAAGCTCTTTTTCAACCTCGCGTAAGAGACCTGGTTCGACGTATCGATAGGATGAACTGGACGTATGCGAGAAGAGACCGTATGTTAAGAAAAACCCAATAGTTGAGAGCGCTTCCGCCCACCATGGCCGCCGTATTATGACAAGCTTGCAGTTGAAGCCGCGCAGCCCTCTGTTGGAGATAACAAACCAGCGTCGCGGCCATCGGATGCCACGCTCCCAAATTCCGGTTACCCACACAAGAATGGCAGTGATGATGCCGCCCATGAAGCACACCTTTTCAGCGCCTTCTACGGCCCAGTAGATGGAGCCACCAACACCTCGACCATCTTCGCGGGGAGCGAGGAAGAGGGCATATCCGAACAGGGCAACCCAAAGCGTCAAGAGCGTAAGGAAGAAAGTATGGTGCCGTTTCCTGGCCCGCAGCTCAAGAAATTGCGCACGCAGCGATGCCTCAAGGATCAACAAGTTCAAGTAGATCATAGAGGGAGAGCTCGGGGTATGGATAAGGGGGTCGCCCTGCTTGCCCGTCGAAGAAGGGATGGGACTTGCGCCGGCAACCTCCTTGGCGCCGTGCGTTGGGGCCGAAGCGCCTTTGACGATAGAATCGACGTCGTCAGCCATATCGCAAGGGGATCGAGATGTCGAAACGATCGAGTCGGTCCCAAGAGGCTGAGGGGGCAGCCGGTCAGGGTGAGCGCGAGGCCATGCACCACAGAGGAACAGGCACGAGGTTGGAGCGAGGGAGGGGAGAGGAGAGGATCGACAGGCGGTCAAGCTTTGGTGCAGATAAGCGACGGGAAGGGACAACGGGACAACGGTATTCGTCGAGTTTGATATTTCGGATTTGGATTTGGATTCGGATTTGGATTTGGATTTGGAGCCACGGGCGCCTTGAGGTAGCGCAAAACGTGGGTGAGATGTGGAATGGTTGTGGTGGTTGTCGGTTTAGCTGGTGACTTTTTTGGGGGACGTGGCGGGTGTGGAACAGGCGCATCGTCATCACAAGCCAAGGAGTCTGCAGTACTAAGGCTAGCTTTCCAGGCTTTGTATGGGGTACTTGATGGGCAAAAGGGAGGGGCATGATTCATACGCCAATTGCAGTGGAGTCTCCCAGCACGTTGGGGATATGCTGTTGGTAGAGCCGGTACCCAGTACTTTTGCGGTCCTGTGAGCGGCAAAACCGATATATTCCGCCTCCCGTGGTCTATCTAACCAACGAGGCCAAGGGCTCTTGGACAATTTCGACTTATTTCTCTTGGTCTCGAAGAGCTCTAATTATTCACCATCATTCAAACCCGCTGCGGACTTGTAATGGGTGACTCCGTCATCTCAAATCCGCAGCGGACTTTATCTCATTAGCAGCGGCCGGCGTCGGCATCGGAACGACCCAAAACCCGCATTCTGCGTTAACTCCGGCAGCCCGATCCAGACTGCGCGACGCTCGAGGCGTCATCCACTGGCATACTATTTTCTTTACCGGCTGCCTGGGGCTTCATAAAGCACCAGGGTCGCCCCCCGCGGAATGCTTAAGCTTCAACCTTCGTTCGCGGTGTTGCAACTCTCGCGTCTTACTCTCGCCGCTTCGCTTCCCGCCACCTCGTGCAAGATGTCCACCACAGACGGTACCGTGCGATCGCAGCATGCTCGCGCCGCAGATGCCCCTGAAGAATTCAAGCATCAGCCTGATCTAAAGCCCGCCTCTGCCTTTCTCTTCCCTTTGGGCTACAAGGATGCTGCCTACCAATGGGTAAGTCAACCCTACCGCACTTTCGAAGCGTAGCGAACCATGACATCTAATCGCGTATAGTGGACAAGTCTCGCCCCCCAAGCCGTCGAGCGTAATCTCCTAAACCTCATGCCTCACTTGAAGGAAGCCAACGATAGCATCACAAACATCGACTCCCCCGACAGACCCGATCCTTACGGCACCCGAGTATGGAGGCGAACGATGGTCCATCTTTCGGGCAAGAACCGAGCCTTGAACGAGGTAACAGTCGAGCGGGTTGGAGAGGAAACCAAAGATGCGCTCGTTATGATCCACGGATACGGCGCTGGCCTCGGCTTCTTCTACAAGAACTTTGAGCCGCTTTCGCGCATGAGGGGACTGAAGCTCTATGCGCTGGATATGCTGGGAATGGGCAATTCGACTCGACCGCCATTCAAGATTCACGCCAAGAAAAAGGACGACCAAGTCCTTGAAGCCGAGAGCTGGTTCATTGACGCTTTGGAGGAGTGGCGAAAGGCCAGAAACCTTGAACAGTTTACGCTTCTAGGCCATTCAATGGGCGGGTATCTGGCAGTTTCCTACGCCATCAAGTACCCGGGTCGCCTCAAGAAGCTCATTCTAGCCTCCCCAGTCGGCATACCTGAGAACCCTTACGCCGTTAACGCTTCCATGCCCGAACCTAATTCTTCATCGCTTCAAAATGAGTTTGCCGAGGACCAGCAGAGCACAACCGACCCTGCTGGTACGCTCTCCAAGCACAAGCCTGCCACCAACGTCTTGAGGCGCCCTCTGCCTGGCTGGTTCGTGTGGCTGTGGGACCAGAATATCTCTCCCTTCAGCATCGTCCGCATGAGTGGTCCTCTTGGCCCGCGCTTCGTCTCCGGCTGGAGTTACCGACGATTCAACCATCTGCCGCAACTCGAGTCTCAAGCTCTCCACGACTACTCCTTTTCCATCTTCAAGCAAAAGGGGAGTGGAGAGTACGCGCTAGCATACATTCTCGCGCCAGGCGCGTACGCTCGTCGCCCGGTCATCAACCGTATCCAAGAAGTCGGCCGACAACTTCTTCCCCAGCCCGACGGCGCCGCGTCAAAGAAAGAGACAGGGGTTCCGATTGTTTTCATGTACGGCGAAAACGACTGGATGGACGTTGCCGGCGGTTTGGCGTCACAGGAGAAGCTGAGGGAGACAAAACTCGAGGCCTTGCTCCATGGCACAGAAGAGGAGAAGCGCAACGAGAACGGCAGCGCAAAACTTCTCATGGTCCCAAAGGCTGGTCATCACCTGTATCTGGATAACCCAGACGTGTTTAACGATATGATACGCAAGGAGCTTGAGGAAACGAGAGAAGATGAGCGACGAAAGCGCGGCTTGTAGACGATTTGTGGGCTCAGGATGGCATAGTGGGCACCAAGAAAGGAGAAAGGGCAAAGGCGGCTTAATGGATTGGCGTTGAATGGGCCTTGACGAAAGCCGGCACAAGGGATTCTTATACGCAGCACCTTGACGCGCGCGTGAGGAAGTGCCCTGGCCGTTACGACATTTTGAGCAACATTGGGAGGGCGTCCGCATGTTCTTCTGCATTTTTAGACTTGGATACACATATATAGCCTAGCATTGCGCTTACAAAAGCAGTAGACTGCGGAATGAAGACACTTATTCGGCATTGACCCTCCTGTTCTGTATCGTGAGCCCTCCATGAACTGATCGACGCGGGCATCTGTGGACCCGTTAATAGTATCACTGATATAGCGCAAGGGCAATACGATGTTGGGGCGGCCCGACGAAGTAAATTCACGACACAGAATGAATGAGTGAGACATCACAGACCTGAGCTCTTTATCGATTCGAATCTATACCCTCGGGTAGATCATCAATCGTCACTCGCAGACCGTAGGCCAGGATACTTGTGAAAACGATACAACTCAACGTATGGCTATGCGTGTTTTCGTCAAGTCTAATAAACAAGAAAACAGATCTCCCTCCCTAGCTCCGTTGCTTGCTTCCTTATCAAGAGACCAAATTGCTCTTTCCAAGCCAGGGTATCTGTTGTCGTTCAATCCCGCTTTATTCCTCTTCTGTTTGCGAAACTGCATCTTGCCCGCAAGCTGCTGAACAATGCCGCATCAAGCTCCAGAAACTTCATCTTCCAGAAACGCCATGCGGTGAGGATGCTAACCCAAAAAACAAAACAAAAAGGTGGCCGTTTAGTCATCCTACATCCTTTCGTCCGTCTATGTCGCTTTCATGGATTGCGTGTTTTACAGGTTAATCAAGTCCACCTCGGAAAAGTCTGGAGGTGCCCTGCCGTAGACGACCCGAATCTTACTATCAAGAGCCGTACCCTCGTTGCTGATCCAGATGTTCTCACTGTACTCTTGTGTCCGGCGAATCTCATCATCGCTAATGCCCAGGTCATCTCGAGGCAGCCAGACAGTGGGCCGGCGCGCTCGAAGCGCCTCGTGCTGGAATGCGTGCCGGGTGAGGGCGTCTCTCTCTTCCGGCGTGAGATCCTCGATTTCGTCGTGAATCCCCCCGAATAAGGCATCTCCAATGGCGCGTTGGTCTTCAATATCCTTCTGGCGATGCTGTCGCCGGTACTCTGAAGCCCTCCTGTTCTTGTCCTTGGCCTTCATCATCGCCAGCTTGCGAAGCTGGTTTCCCCCGTCTTTCGCCCAGGCTCCGACTTGCTTCACCGGACGTCGGAGTGTACCAAACCTTCGCATCTCAATGCCATGTGTGTTCTCAGGGCGGTGTGCCTTCTCGTATTCACCCACGCTGTCAGTTTCTTCCCGTAGCTCTTCATCATCAAGAAGGCCAAGGCGGCGATCCTGGGCTCTCTGAAACGCCTCGTCGCGCAATACTGCCTCATCTTCAAATGTGATGGGCAGATAGCGAAAGAGTGGCGAGAAAGAGGAGTTGAGTAGCACCTGGTAGATGACGGTCAAGATGAAGACAACAATCATGATAACTCCGTGAGGTGTGCAGGTGTTCTTTCCCCGTTCGTCCTTAACAATAAAGAACAGACCAGCAATGCAAAGCTCCATGACATAGATGCCGGTGAAAGTCTGGTTGATAGCTCGGGGATACAGGACACCACCTGTGTCATGCTCGAATCGGGTAACATAGAGCATAGCATATCGTTGAGCAAACCATAGAAGACCAAAGGTGATGATGGCGAAAATGGAGATGACCGGCGCAATCACGCAGTATACCAGCGCGATACAGGCGAAGTTGGTGTAGATGGGGAAGAACGCGCCCCATTTGATTTGGTTGAGCCTGGTATTCCGAGACCACTTGTTACGCGCAGTGCTGTCGAGTATCCTAGCGATGACGTACCACATAACAAGAGCGCCGATCTGAAGTAGGGTAGCCGAGCTCGTAGACATAGCCTGAAGGATCATGTATGAGAAGAAATAGTTGGCGGCAGTCGGTAGGTTGTACGCGAGGAGGTTCAGAACCGCTTGAACGGTATTCAGCTGCTTGACGTTGTCGACCAGTTCGTCTAGTGACGCTGCAAAGAAAGATGCGATGGAGACAATGAGGAAAACCTGGATGAACAGAAAGACAAAGTAGAAGACCTGCACGAACTCGGCTTTCTGCGATCCCGTCTTGGCGCCTTTGAATCCAGCTAGGAAATCCAGGATGAGCGGAATTAGGAACAGTAGCAGACCAAGCACTATAGCCGGCAAGACACCAGCCACTGCCTTGGCGAGATTGTGAACTGCATTATTGTCCTTGAGGAAATGGAGCCATTCGTTGTTACGAATAAGGTTATCAAGCTGGCTCAACGCCGCTGTCCAGGCCACGGGGATAGCCCACAGGAAGACCATGGCTGTGACAATTACGAAAACAATAGCTGATCGTATCCACTCTTGCCACCAGGTAAATGCCATGTTATCCCAGAGAACATCCTTGGGAGAAATTTCGTTGACTCGGGGGGCCATCTGCTTGGGGACATGATGGATGACGCTTTGGCAAGCCATGTGGGCAGCGACTTGGTGGTTGAACTGAATAAAGGCCGAGTTCATGAGAGGAAACCGTTCTGGGTGCCTCTGATCCTCCTCAATTTCCAAATTGAGATGAGCCAACTGCTCCCGACACCAAAAGACAGTATCGACCTTTTTGGTGACAAATGGCACCCCGAAAAGCCATGACTGTCCAAAGAGGGGGAGACGGTGCGCTGGGCGATCTGTTTTCTTAAGATACTTCTCCCATTCCGCAGGTTGTTCTTGGTCCTCTTGGTAATCAGGGTTGCATGCCAAAGGATACTCAATAGGCTCATCCTCTATTTCGGGCTTCACGAACGGGAGGGCATACTTGATTCTCTGCCACAGAGGCTTACTCTGGTTCGACTTGCGCTCCCTGTAGGCTGCGGCTGCTGCTCCCTGCGGAACGGGAGAGGCGTAAGCGCCGGGAGGTGGCTTCCAGAATTGCCACCACTTGGTGTCCTCTTTGCTGTAAATGTCGTCTTCGTTCTCAAGCTTTCGGACAGTGTTTCCCCCAAGGCCGGCAGTCTGAAGTGAGGATTTTGGGTTAATCTCAGTTGTGCTTTCTGCCGAGAGTCTTGAAGTGTTTCGTGACTGATTATTCTGTGCGCGGAGGGTGTCTGAGGCGGAGGGACGAGGGTTCTCTTCTCCATCAGCCGAGGCAGGACTCCGATATCGATCGGAGCTTCGTGAGGGAATTCGAGTTTCATTCGTCTGCTTCATGCCCATGAAGCCATTGGTCGTCTCCAAGGTATCCTCCACATTGTTGCCGGCTTTAGATACGACCCCCATAATGCCATGGCCCACTTTCGCAAGCGGGTCGCCCAGAAGCGGCACCTTGAAGCCCTTCGACCGGTTCTTGTCCTCCTCATCAGCGTGGTTGTTCGAGGCATGGATGAGAGTCTCAGAATGGGATTCGCGAACGCCCGCGTCAACGGTATGAGGAACATCATGTTTGTCCCCAGCATGAGTGCCTTCAGCGCTCATTGCCATCCTCTGAGCCTCGGCATCCTCGCGCGCCTGACGGTCGGCCTTTTCCTGTTTGCTGACGGCTCCGAGTTTCATCTCCTTGCGCTCCTTCTTTTCCTCCGCCGCTTTTTGTTTCAACTGTGCCTTTTTTGCAGCTTTGATGAGATCTGTCTCTGCTGACTCGAGCTTAAGGTGAATCTTATTACGTTCCTTAATCTTGTCCAGCAGTGGCGACATGTCCCGGTTGAGCCAGACATTCCGTATGCCTCCAGGGAAAACGTCAAAGAGGCCCATCAAAGCCTCCTCACTGAGCCACTTGGCTGGTATAGAATTGACAAGGACTGTAGTGGCCGAAGCCCTAAGCCGGTGCTCGGCGCTGGTAAGATAGTCTTGGCGAACTTTGACGTACACCCGAAGCTCAAAGAAGAACACCCAACAAACCCAGATGACCACGAGGATGGCCATCAAAAGATGTGCGCCATACCTGTTTGTATTCTTGGGACTGACATTTCCCCATGCAAGCGTGTCCAAGCCAGTGGGTGTTCCTTTATTTTTGTCGGTATCGTCTTCCTTGACATCGACCTTCTGGCCGCGACCGCCGACATAATTGATAGGAATCAGGATTGGCATGACAACAGCACAGATAGGAATGAAGATGACCAGGAGGGTCTTCAAGTAACGGAGGAAGAAATAGGCGTCGAGACCGCATTTTTCGATGACTTCACGGTCACTATAATGCCATAGTGTCTTTAGCATGCCCACGAATGTTCTTGGCGGAGGCTCGGTTCGTTCGCGTTCGGGCACTAGATAGGTTTTTGGCTTGCTAAGGAAGGTCAGTGTTTGCCGTACAGGATTGATAGAAATTGGCTTTGACGTACAAAATGCGGGCCAACTTGTTGCGAAGGAAGAGGAAAAGCAGAAACTGAACCGAAAATACTGCTACAGCGACAGCTACAGCTGTAAGAAAGCTGACGATGCCAATGCCTTTGTCCTTGTCTGCAGCACTGGTTTGTGTTGGACTTGTCCCCATTCCTCCTCCTGAAGATGTCTTTGTCGGTTCGTCGGAGACTGTTTCAGAGCCACTGAGGGTTTTGGACGCAGAGAGAGCGGAGGAGGCTAGAGTGCTGGCGATAGAACTGACGATGGAGCTGACCACCGACGACTGCGTCCCGGTCGCCGAGTCGGTTGCCGATTCCGTAGTTTCTGTCGCAGTGGACGACATTGCAGATAGAGGCTAGGGTGTTGATGAGGGTGAAACGTGATGAATGCAAAGAATGGAGGGAGCCCCAAGCGGGGGAGTGTGTTGAGAGTCCTCGTTCTCAATGAATGCTGTCACGGGATTTGCAGATAATCAGAAACGTGATGAATGATGGGCTATCACAACCGTCCAAGAGCATATCGCATCAAAATCAGAAGAGGGATCATGGAGAGCAAAAAATTGAGGAGAAAGATGGTAACAGACAGAGGGTTGGTTTTTAGGATATTTGGAGGTGTTTGGCCTGCCGCCCTCTGTCGCGTCATGATTGAAGACCCCTGCTTCTCTGGCGGCAGCCCATTCCAATTTGAGAAGAGCGTAACACGTGATTGGTCAGATGGAAACACAATGAACGCAGCAGGGAGGGCCTCTATTGGAGCATCCAGTAAACCGGCTGCTTTGCCGACGGAGCAAACACCCCCACTCGGTTCAAGCAGCGAAAA
Organism: Fusarium cyanostomum; assembly: GCA_014824385.1. Taxonomy (NCBI): domain Eukaryota; kingdom Fungi; phylum Ascomycota; class Sordariomycetes; order Hypocreales; family Nectriaceae; genus Fusarium; species Fusarium cyanostomum. The sequence continues at coordinate 34,776 of JABCKW010000541.1, forward strand.
CTGGGCACATTGGCGCTGTAATGGAGGCTCCATGACATCAGAGGCTTCATTGGCCACCCTCATCACTGAACAGCCCCCTGTGCCTGGAATTCTAGTGGACGTCTGGGATTCGTTGGCTGTGAACGGTTGGGAACGTCCGTCGAAGCGCCCCTTGAAGGCTTTGTGGCCGCAGAAAAGATTGGAACTAGAATAGAAACTCAGAGCCGCACGCTTCAAGCCAACAAAGGCCACCGAGACCTCTTTCCTTGAGGTTTCGGCTAGTCTTTTGCCCTGCTATTTATAACAGCCTGAAAACATAATCTGTGTTCACAACTCGATGCCTTATGTAGTGCACAGCCACCCAGGTACAGGACCAGTGCTCTAACCGCATCAAGCAAAGCGAAATCATCTTATTTATTTGAACTGCAGAATAGGCCTAGGGGCGATCTCGTTCATGGCAACATACGGAGTACTATCTTGGATATTATGTTACCTCGATAGTTTGGAATCCATGTACATCATATACGTCAATAGTATAACTTCTCAATCCCCCATGCTTCTCAAGCAACAGCTGTCAACAGTATAGAAACTGCCCATTCTCACCAATCATTGCAATGACCTCGTCCGGGACAGTACTCGTAAGTGTCGCCGCCAAGGCCTAAAACACCGCGACAATCGGTGTTCTTATGCGCGATTCCAATGGCCCGCTCACGCACTGGTCACCAACAACGGTAGAACCTAGAGATGAATAAAAACAAGGCTTGCATCTCCTTTGAAATTGTAATAGTAGTGACGATCCTGGACTTTGCAAGCCATAGATGAAACGTCGCGTTGGGGAGGGTAACCCTGAAGAAGGCGTCCAAGGTCGTCGATATTGGACCTCGTTCATGAACAGCAGTCGTAGACCCTTCGAATTGTCCTTCGAAGACACCCTTGTAAGATCTCCCACCGCCGCCGTCCTTGGTGATCTGCTCCTGGCCTACGGCGATTATCTCCTCGGCGTACGAATCCGGCCACCATTCTTTCTTAGGACATGCTCCGCCGGCGGCCGCCGCGGCCCCAAAGCTGCCATGTCCCATGATGCAGGCAAAGTTCTCATCATCTGAAAAGGCGGGATGTACCACCAGATTCCCTTACTAATGCTTGGCATATAGCAGTATTCAGGGTAGTCATTCCGCTTGGTGAGGTTTCCATCGAACTAGATAACGTCTGGCGTGCGTTCTGATTCTGGAGTCGGCTGGCAAAACGCTGATGGCCTTGCCGAGAGACAAGCTGGAAAGAAGCCAAAAAAAGACAGATGCAAAAATGAAAGTTGAATGCATATTGCACTTTAGTGGAGTTTGATGGAGTTCCAGAAATGATTGTGAAGAGAACGACTGAAGAAAAGGGCCTGAAACCTGTCGGGATGTACGTACTCTGACTGTATGGTTCTACTGAGCTGATTTATTCCCACCGACACGATGAGATGCCTGGATTTTATAGGCAAATGAGACCGTCTTTAGCCTTCGGAGTCCCGCAGAATACATCTAGACAATGTTGGTACCATATGAGAGACAGGATGCTAGAGCAGCGGCAAGCAATAGTGACCGTGGTAACCAGCTCACTAATGATATGGACATTGCTTCTCATGCGCTCAAAGTGTCGGTGAGGATGAAGTGGAATTGTTCTGTGCCTGCATGATGAGAATGCATTGTTCCTGATTCCGATGCCTTTGCCGCTGTCTGTATGGAAGAAGACGAAGAATATGGGGCGCTATAGATGCATGTTTGTTAGAGACTTTGGTCTCGAGGTCAGCCTGGGAGCATTTGGGCCGTAGTGTCAATAAAGGGATGGGTCTTAAGGCTGAGTTCGCTGAAGTTGTGGCCTTAACTGAATGGTAATAAGTTACCGTCTTGCTGGAACTGTTCATGACTGGCTGGGATAGTCAGCTGAACTCCACCAGACATAGGGACAGCGTTGTAAGCGAGGTCCCAGGCGCTTAAATGAAGAATGCCTTCCAGATAATTGGTAACTACCTACCCAATTGCAACTTGCTACTTGGTCGGAATATTGGCAAAACAGGCGGTGTTTCTGATTGCCATGGCCCCGGCGCCGTGGCGCTTTCAAGGCTGAAGAGAAAGCATTCTCTTCCTCCGCTCCCTAAACTAAGTAGTCTATTGATAATGGGGCTCTTCTGGAATTGATACAATGTGGACTATGAGATTCTCCTTCGTGGATGGCTCTTCGAATAAAGAATATTGTACATCATGTCAAATGATTGACATGCAGAGACTGCATCGAGGATTCGTTGAAAAGTTGAAGCTTAGCGTCCTGGAGTACGCGGAGATAAACCCGGAAAACAAAGATGATCATGACCATGAACTTGGACGTCACCCCACCCACTGCTAGTAGCTCCCTCTCATCGGTCCCTGGACGTTTCATTCCAGGGTTGAGTACCCTTGTTTCCCTACGTCACTGGGGAGGCCTGGGAATCCACGACTCATAGTTGAGCATTATATCCTTCTAACCGGAGAACCGGTTGTTCATTCGGCAAGAGAAGCCGGATGAGAATAACTTGCTTGGAAGAGTTCTCCACCATTTATTTCGGCATCATAAGGGAGGTACCTGGGTATCTAGCACCTTTCCATTGTTTGAATTCTCGATCCGCTGTTGCAAATATAGTACAGTGATTCCAACGATCTTTGGCCTCCAATATTGAGATGGAGCATTGTTCGAGTTCCGAATTAGTAGTTGTTCACGAAATTGAATACGCCAATCTTGCTTTGTTCTTGATCTTCCAGTGTACTGCTCCACGAAGTGTATTATCATATGTTGGAGCGTACATATGTCTGGACCTTGTGTCGTGAGGGGACTTTGGTACAATGGATTGTTCAGAATGTGGGCGCGTTCCACTTACAATTTAGATGTCATGATCAAGAACAGCTGATGAACTCTTGGACTGAAAACAATGTCAACAGGTATAAAATCACCGCATTCTGACCATCATAAATGAGTTCTTCGCACGGCAGCGAAGCTTTCTGCACCTTCTAGACGACGACACAGTCATCTTGACATCAAAATGTCGTCCCCCACGGGAGGCCAAATCACAGAAGTGTTCTGGCCTGCTCTCCAAAAGATCCTTGTGAAGGATCCTTCGGCAATGGAGCGATTGGATTTTGAATGCATGATTTGTTACGAACGGATGACGACCAAAGACGAGGAGCATGTCTGCGAGCTAGATGATGAAGCCGGACTTCACCATGGAGCGTACATTCTTCCTTGCGGGCATATTTTCGGCTTCAAGTGTATCCGAAAACTCATCGTTCATAACCGTGAAGCCGAAACCCAGCACACATGCCCAACTTGCCGCACGGAACTCTGTCATCCAGAGTGCGGTTGCGGCCACTTCAGAGGTCATCTGCTTAGTGAGGTAGAATCTTTTCATTCCGCATTACTAACAAAGCCGGAGGCCGACGACGTGCTGACACCCCAGTGTTTGGAGTGTGCAATGATATGGCTCATATCCAAATTGAATCAGGTCGCGATGGTAATGACCGACTTTTCCGAACTGCCGAGCTCGCAGGCAGTGAGCTTTTCGATCCAAGGCAGTGGTATGCGGTGGGTGCGAGATCATGATGACCAAATACTGCGACGATTGGAGGTATCGGATTTCATGTTCGATATATGCCGATGGGCTTCGTCCAGGTTGGTCTCACTTCATAGGAATGAATTCCGGAGGCGGGGGCTGTGTATCCTGCAATTCGAGTTGCATGTCTATGAAATGCAGCCCAACGACGTTGCAGCTCATTTCCTAGCACTGGTACAGCGAGGCCGTGTTGAAAATATGGTGGACATGGCTCTGCAGAGAGCGGGACGTCTGGATCGACAGCGGCTGGCCCTATCGGAAGCCCGAACACTGTTCATTACATTCAAGTGAGGAAGGGAGGTGTCATGGAGTCTGTGCTTAAAATATAGAAAGTTGGTAGGAAGGATTAAGCTGGAATCTGAATAAAGAACTGTTGGCTAAAGTAACATTGCCATTGGATGTCTGATTGTCGGCAGGATAAAGTAAGTGACGAGTATTACGAGTATTCTGATTGAGGTATTAATAGGGCGGTGAGGAAGATTTGGCCTGCCCATTAACATCAAGACATCTCTTAAAGATGGACGAAATTGCTTGAAATCTATTCAGTCTGCTGGGTGACTCGCCTGGTCGTACCTAAGGACCAGCCTGGAGGTGAGGGTTTTCCTAGCTTGCAGTTCTAAAGAGCCATCACAAGATCTAGAAAAGGTAGTATAGGATTAGATTTACTTGACCAGACTCTACATGGCCTCGTGCCTCACAGCCACTGGGAGATACAACTCAATGTGCGCAAATTGACATGCTCAAGACATCGATTCATTGCAGCCTTGAATGCTGGTGAGAGTGAGTCACTGTCAGTTTTGGCATGTTTGCATAGAGCCTCCTGCTCCTCTCGATTGCGCAACCATACATTATTGTGAGTCATGATTTCCTTTATTCTTGGCCTCACACAATATGCTTAAAGTTAGCCATGTCAAGCTGTGCCCACAAACTGGGCACGCTATTGTCAAGCCCCGGCGACAAAGCCGCCAGGCAAGCAGCAGCGCAAAAGAGCATACAAGGCAAAGTGAAGAGGGAGGAATTAGCACGATGCCTAATTTACTATGGCATAAATAGCCTTCCTTCCACCTGGATACTGAACTTGATCTTCATCCTGTTTTATGACCCTTCTGGTGGGGACAAAGCACCTGCATCCATATTATATTCTAGCAGCTAACTTCCCAACTACATCGCGCTGCTCAACCTTACGTCCTATCTGTGCCTCAACCAACCTTATTGTGCAGAATGAACACATTTCCTCTGAGCAAATTTCTTCTTCGCCGATGGTATAAACTGCTTACGATCCCCCTCCATTACCAGCTTCCAAACTTCCCTCTTTCATCAATATCACACTCACACACCCACACATCAACATCCATCTTCAAACGCACCCAAAAACAGTGCCTGCTCTGATTTTACAGGGACGAACTCTCATAGATTCTCTGATACCCAATTCATCAAATACTTGTGTCTATTGTCTTGGATCTGGCCACGGGTCAACTGCTATACCTACATTTCTTCTGGGGAAACCGTCCTCTGGCCTTACCTGTTCCTAAATCAACCCTTCCCAACCAGAGAGCCTCGTTATCATTCTCTCTTGGGCTTTTGGCTTTTGTTATTCTTGAATATCAATCCTTTTGGCATACCCCTAGGGCCTAGCTTTTCGACAAGACAAAAAGATGTCTACCATGTCAATGGTTGTTCCCCATGAACCCCCCACGGGGTTCTCTGAGACCTTCTGGCCGATTTTGCAATCTGCTCTGATCAAAGATCCACGCAATTTTCATCAGTTGGATCTGTCATGTAGCATTTGCTACGATGCTATGACAATCTTCCCACACCAACACCGCGTGGATCAGGAGAAGCATGGCCGACATCACGGCGCTTGCATCCTACCCTGTGGGCACATGTTCGGCAACAATTGCATCTTTGCGGCACTCTTATATAATAGTGAAAACGGCCTTCCACTTTCCTGTCCGATATGCCGAGCATCACTGGAACACCCAGACTGCGGGCATTGCTATACTGGGTTGGCTATGCCCAACGGCACCGGATCGCTTTCATCCACTCCGCCGATCATTTCAGAGAACGGCTCAATCTCGCCCCAGTGTGGCGAGTGCCAGGTGACCGAAGCGATTGTGCAACTAACTCACATCGCTCGGTTTCTCATCCCAGTGCCAAAGTTACAACGAGACTATACCGTTGGTGTTGCGGCACGAGTTTTAGGAGAAAGGTGGGACCCAGTACCAGAATCCCCGGAGCTCTACGAATATCGAGCTGTTCAGAGGGTGGATATGGAAGGGCTAGTGAAGACGCTCTGCGATGACACCACGAGAGAAATGGCCCAATATTCCGCCACGACGTGGTGGTCGGAACGTCTTCAAGACATCAAATTTGAGCTTTACGTATATGAACGTGTGAAGATTGCCAAGAAATGCACCACGATCTTGGACACATTTCGGCAGTTGATGATTGAGGATGATGAGGATGAATAGATGATGAAAGAAATCAGAGTATGAGTTGGAAACATATGGGACAGGGTTCCTGGGTCTACTGAAAGATTGGACTTTATATACTCCGTGCTACATGGCTTGTTCAGCGAAGTTGGAAAGAGTACATATTACTTTTGTCTCGAGCATAGCGTTCATTAGCGTCCTTGTCCGATTATTCGGAAATTGAATAGCCTTCTCTCTAATCAGCGTACTTTATAGATATGTATCTATGATATGTAACACTTGAAGCACCCTTTGGTGACACTGTGATGTCATTGGATATCGTTCTCTTGGTTGTGAGACCTAATGCTATAGACATAATACATGTTAAACGTCAGAATCTTCAATCGGTTCAGTCATCACACCGTGGACCCTGCTGATTCCCAGATCAGCACAATTATAGAGTCCGTAGTCGCCTTCGTCTCAACCTCATTCCTCTTGCGCAATGGAGGATCGTCCATAGCCCCTCTCTTCACATATGCCTGCCATACGTGGCCCTCCTTGCTCATCGCCGAGTCCATCAGCTTCCAGACATTCCGCCTTCCCGTCCAAAACAGCATCTTGCGGTCCAGCCTACCCTCCTCCACCGTAACTGGTCCAATGACGGACCTCCGTCTGGCATCACCTGCCCGTCCTGCCATCGCCACTGGCATGTCTGCCAAGTTCATCCCATCTGGATACTCAGTGATGGTGTAGCCGTTGACGAGGACCCAGTTGTCACGAAAACGGTAGCGTTGGAGGAAGCATGCCTCGCCACAGACGTCTGTGACCAGGTGTGCTAGGCTGGGTGTGAGCTGATGCCGCTCTTCGTAGTTATGCAGCGCTAGGGGCTGAACACCCGTCTCGTAGCTGTCTAAGTGAGCGGAGTACTCATCGTTATCGCTAGGCGAGTAAAAGCTTGGAAGAATGTGCATTCTCATGCTGGTGTGCTCCGTCAAGCAATCTCGGAGGAGACTATCCCAGCGTTTTTTATCTGTCGGGTTATCGACAGCGTTCCCGAAACAGGGTAGCTGTGGGATGCGAGATACAGCAGGTCGTGTAAGAAAGATAGCACCTCCACCGTAGGTGGTCGCGAAGCCTTCTCCAATAGCCCAGTCTCCTCGCTCGCTAGGAAGTCCGATGTAGAGTTCGTCCTCGGAGTTGTATGCAAAGAGTCGCTCCTGGAGATACGACAGGTTGGGTAGGAAGATCTCCTCATCAAGAATGCCATACCACTTCTTTCTCTGTCCTTTCTGCGCCATTGTTGCGCCGAATCCTTTGATAGCCTTGATCATGTTGAAGTATCTCCTCGCCGCGGATACAGGAGTCGCAGCCGAGGTGACATAGGCATCGATGCCAAATGCATGGAGAACATCGTTGAGCTTCTTGGCCTGCTGGCTATCGCCTTGGTCAAGCACAAGCACAAAACTTGCTCCATTTCCATGCTGGTTTCCTCCCGTCATCCATCGCGCCCAGTCTCTGATAACAGCGTAATCGTCCCTGACAACCCGCTCAAAGCTTGTTGAGATTGCGAATAAGAAATCTGAAGCATCAACTTGCCCGGGGAGAGGACCTCCAGGAGCAGGGATGTTCAGCTCTTGTCGAGCAACCAAGTCCCGACGGACCGGTTCACGTACGTCAATAACTTTGGCTTGATTTGAATGAAAGTCTGCGTCGATGTTTGTAACTGATGTCCACTCAGAGTCCTGCTCTGAAACTCGGATCTTCCATACCGTCCATGATGTGTAATTCGAAAGGCCGATTTGTCTTGTCAGTCGATCCAAGTATTGTTCTTCTGGTACTGGACCGTTTATTGCGATATCTGCATGGTTGATGCGGATTCTGCTTGCTCGAGGCTGGTATAGCCATTGGGCGTGGAAGAAGAGAATGACAAGGGCCACGAGCAAGACTAACTGAAAAACTCTTGGGGGCAACGCTGGAGGGCCAGAAAGCATGATCATGGTGTGAGTACGTAAAAGCACCAGATCGCCAGGACGACGATCTGATCATCCAGTGAAAGGAGCGACTCGGGTGGGTATAATCTGGATGGTTGTCGTTGAACGACTATAACAGAAGCATGGTTATGCTGAGCAAGCCAAACACACTGCTAAGAAGGGAGAAACAAACGACCAGATCTGGCGACAGATGAGGCAGCGCGAGACATTTTAAGCAAATTACAAATTACACGGCTAAAGCAGATCGTTGCGACAATTTTCCCCATGTGGCACAGTCATTGTGAAGGTCAAAGTCCCCTGGTTTAGTGTAAATGGGCTTGGTGGGGGTTGGCCATCCTTTGAGGCAATGCTGAAACTAAGCGCCCCAGTTTCTGGGCGTGACATGACCCTGGTCGCACCGCGTCAATAACGGTTCAAGAGGGGAAATCCAAGGCAAGCAATCAAACTCGAACAGGGTTCATGGCTTGGTTTGCGGGCGATCACTAGGCGTTTCGGTGTCTGGGCCCGGCCGACAAGGACGTTTGTTTCTTCGAACGAGTGGAAGCTTTATCAAAATGCAGATCTCTTGACTCCTAGTTATCTGGTGATGGTAAGGATATATCCCAAGTCCCTTCTTTAATGCCGACAGCTTGGGTAAGATGATATTTGTCAGGAAGCAGGCTAACGCAGGAACAAGTGCCATTTGCGAAATAAGGCGATTTTAGGAAGACAATCTGATAGCGTTAAACTCGAAAAAGAGCGCGTGCTATACTTTGCCAACCCCTGCATCATTTGCTAGGCTTCGTCACCGGACCCTTGTAGTCTTCAGAATTAGCTCTGGGCTGCGGCTTTGGTGGTGTGACTGTTCCGAGTGCGACCATTGAGGCGCTACGTCTTCCGGCTGGTAGAACTTGGCTTGGGGTGTAAGTTGCCGGCATATTTGCTTCGACGGTTGCTTTTGCGTCGCGGTAGAGATCGTAGCACCCTGCAAGGGTTTGATCGAGGGTCTTATCGGCACGCACTAAACCAGTAGTGAGAAGTTCCCTGATGTGATCCTCGACTTCTTCAAACTCGGCCATGTCGTATCGGTATCGATCGGGAAGTCCGCTGTTGTGCAAAAGAGCCAGAAATCCCGCGAGGATGGTGTTTGTCGCGCCGAGGATGGTGATGGAAGTGCCGTTATGAAGACTCAGGGCACCGAGAGCAGTGAGGCTGGCACCGATGAAAAGCTGTACAATCAAGAGACTCCAACGAATCATGCTGGCGAGGTGGAAGAAGTAGAAGGATACGGTGCGACGATAAACGACGTCTCGATACAGGCCTTGAGGAAGACCCTTTGGCGGCCACCACCAGCTGACTGGGTGCACAGGTACGTTGTGCTCTGTATCTCGGATACCACCAACGCCGAGAGCGAGAGTAGCCCATTCAGCGGCTGACAAGAACCTGTGACGAGGGACATCAGACCGGTCTGGGTCCCGGGATTTCTTCAAACCGATATGTTCCTCGCTGTTCTCGCTCGATATGGGAGATTGGCGGGAATGATCTAGAGGGAGGGGTGGAAGCGCCGGCAGGCCAACATTTCTGCCGGATTTGGAGTGCTCCGACATTGGCGCGTTGTTGATAGTGCAGTCTTGGCCAACTGAATGCGAATGTGAGACGTTGATGCTCATTGAAGGAGACTATTGCATGGGTTAGAGATCTTGTATTACGATACGACAGAACAGTTCACAACTCACGAAATGAAGTAGAGGTATCCGGAAACGAAAGGGACTGATTGTTGATGTTAGTCAGGTTCGAGGAGGCGATGCGTGCTTGAAATTGTGAGGATTGGTATAAAGGGAAGGGTTGTGAAATAACAACTGGCCATGTAAAGAAGACTTCCATCTTGACAATATCCTTTGCGGCTTCCCATATATTCTAAGATCATAGGCCATAAATGTAGGTACCTACCTACCTAGGGAGCAAGCGGTACTCGATCTGGTCTGCATGGATGGATGGATGGGAAGTAGCTAGACCTGATCGTCCTACACCATGGAGCAAACGTTGAAGGTCGAGGTCCGGTTAGCTGTCGCTGTCGTTGGTGCTTACAATAGATCTCAGTTTAATTTAATCATTATTTGTATAATCTTCAGTAACAAATAGATGACATTTCTATTTTTGAGCTCGGTGATAATGCATCGTATTCCTCAACTCACTTAGACGGATGGGGGAATCGGCCTTGCTGTGCCTGCCAGTACGAGCTAAGGGGGAAGGAGGAAACCATGGGTGTGATCTGCAATTTCTCTAGTAACAGGCAATTCATACATCGAGATGCGGTAATCACATATTGAAATCCCTGAATTTGGCTACAAGAGATGATGAACACTTGCAATACATGGGTATGCACATCTACACTCAGCTGTGGATGCTTTCTCACCGCCTTCGTCATGGGGTGGCAGAATTTCAAATTCTTTAACACATTAACCAGAAAGCTACAGAGCCATGCAAATTCTCCTCATGCAGCACACTTGCACGCTTCGCAGTGCCTGGAGATTGCGGACAATTCTTCGCGTCGGTGTGAGACTTGGACCCAGGGCCATATCGACACGAAATTCGGGCGCTTCAGTCTTCCATTCGAATTGCGACCACCGAATCCTTTGCGACAAGACAGTTACGCATCGCTCGTTTTCTACAACTATCACCATGGCGGCTGAAAAAGCCAACGCAGAGACCGTGGCCCTTGAGGGCAAGGAGTACCGAACGGTCACGGAAGGCAAGGCAACCATTCTGGTGCCTCAAGGTGCCAAAATTGGAGAGGATCGGGGGGAGGTCCAGCAGGTCTTCTACAACCCAATCCAACAGTACAATCGCGACCTGTCAGTTCTGGCGATCAAGACATATGGCGAGATGTCGCTTGAAAAGAGAAAAGGACAGTTCGAGACAAGAATGAACAAGCAGGGCAAGAAGCGCAAGCGTGACGGCGACGAGAAAAACTCTTTCGAGAACGCTACAAACCTGCCACCGAAGGACGAGCCGCAGGCAACCCAGGAACCTTCTAAAACCGATGGCGATGAGAAGCCTCAGCCGCCAAAGGAGTACAAGTCCGAGTTTCGAATTCTAGATGCGTTGTCGGCGTCAGGGTTACGAGCCCTCCGATATGCTCATGAGCTACCTTTCGTTACCTCCGTCAAGGCCAACGACTTGTCCGACTCCGCCGCGGAAACGATTAAGATGAATGTCAAGCATAATAGGCTTGAGGATAAGATTACCGTCACACAAGGCGATGCCCTTGCTCTCATGTACCGAGCGATTGCCGATGATCTATCCAACAGAGACCGAACTGGCAACCCCGGCAGAGCCAACAAGTTCGATGTCATCGACCTCGACCCCTATGGTACAGCAGCACCTTTCTTTGACGCTGCCGTGCAGTCAGTGAGGGACGATGGCGGCCTACTCTGCATTACTTGCACGGACAGTGCGGTGTGGGCGGGACACAGCTACTGTGAGAAGACGTTTGCTTTGTATGGAGGAATCCCGGTTAAGGGAATGCACTCGCATGAAGCTGGTCTGCGGCTTGTACTGAACGCTGTTGCCACTTCGGCGGCTAGGTACGGACTAACGATTGAGCCTCTTCTTTCGCTCTCCATTGATTTCTATACCAAGTTCTTTATCAGGGTGACAAAGTCTCCTCAATCCGTCAAGTTCCTCGCCGCGAAGACCATGCTGGTCTACAGCTGCGACCAAGGCTGCGGTGCTTGGGAGACGCAACCCATGATGAGGAGCAAGCCTACCCCCAACAAGAAGGGCACTGGGGCTTTTTACAAGCACACCATGGCCCAAGGGCCAACGGCCGATCGACAATGCCAACACTGCGGGTTCAAGATGCACGTCAGCGGCCCCATGTACGGTGGACATATTCACTCTCAAGAGTTTGTCCAAAAGCTGCTTGACCAGATTCCTGGTGCCGACCGCTCCATCTATGGCACAATGCCGAGGCTCGAGGGTATGCTGCGAACGGCCCTCGAGGAGTACCTGCCTGGACCAGAAGTCAAAGAACCCGTGGACCCGAAAGACGCTCAGCTTGCCACGGCTGACCTCTATCCTTTCTTCGTCGTCCCAAGTCGCTTGGCCAGTGTGGTGAGCTGCACAACGCCAAGCGAGGACATGTTCCGTGGGGCTTTGATTCACCTGGGATACCGTACCGCACGGAGCCACTGTCGACCAGGTAGCATCAAGACGGATGCTCCGTGGTCCACGATCTGGTGGGTGGTAACAGAGTGGATCCGCCAAAAATGGCCCATAAAGGAGGCTAATATCAAGACATCGTCGGCGGCCTGGAAGATCTTGAGTGCCGCAGGGCTCGTTGGACGGGTGGATATGGAGGCTGCAGAGGGCCAGACTAAAGATGATGCTTCCAAAATGGAGGGCGTGGAACAGCAGGGTCCATCTGAAGCAACTGTTGACACAAAAGCCTCAGATGCACCGAATGGGAAAGACAACGCCGTCCCAAGCGAGTTGGAGTTGCGCAAGACGCTCGTCTTTGACGAAAATCTCGCCCACCTTGCGCGCAGGCGAGGGGAGCAGAAATACGTACGATACCAAATGAATCCGCGCGAAAACTGGGGTCCTTTGACCAAAGCAAGCAGCCGGTAATACAGTACAACTCGGCCAAAGACCATATCATCAATTGCTCTTTATCCTTGCGCCATATGCGGCGATGGATTGGACGAGGCCAAACGTGCGGATTTCGGCCTGATCGCGCGAGCCGTCGGCGGACAATTTGTTCGTCAGCAAATGAAATGGCGGGCCCCACCAAAAGCCGAGAGGAGACGGACACGGCGCAATCCTCGAAACATCAACCGCACGCCGAGGACTCGTTTCTTCATGATGCCCAAGTCGCTCTTGGTTTCAATTTAGCACGTCGTCTAGCGTTTCGCTCAAACTTACCGGATAACGTTCCTCATCACGCTATATGACTTCATAGGCGTCTTTTGCCTATCTGTAAGCCTTGTCGCGCAAGCCTTGATTGGCCAGAAGACACCGATATCACCTCTTTGCGCCAATCGTGCTACCATAAACCTACCACAGCGTTTCTGTTTCTTTTCATCTTCAATGAGACTATCTCCTTACAATTTCCTCCTTCAACCTTTTTGAATCTTACCTAAACACAATGAATCCTAACCGGGAAGATATGGGCCCCCGCTCGACCACGTTGATTGACAATCTTTCGGTCACCGAGGACAATCTGACATGGACTTGTGCCGGGACTTCCGAGCGAGTTCAAGCTCCTCGCGATGAACTCCTTTTTGTCCGCGAAGCGGGCAAATTCGATGCGAACTCGGACTTGCACTACTATCTGTTTCTGCTCAAAGAAGAACCCGAGAACCAGGAATACCCATTTCGCTTGTCGGTACTGAGAAACAGGGGGTTGCCCTCTGAACTTCTCGACCATGTGGTTACAGGGTTGCCGACTTACCTTCAGCACGGCGTCACCAATGAGAACGGTGTCACCAATGAAGTCGACATTCTTGTCTCTACGAAGTCGGGCGTGGGGTTAGCCCCAAAAGTCTGGCAAGAAGTGCTGCATCCCTTGTGGGATTCGCTTGCAGGTTACCATCTTAGCAAGGTGCATTTTCGGCTTACTGTCACAGAGAGTGCCGAGACCATTCGCGAATTCGCACGGAATCTGTGGGTTCCAGGTAGTCGATCCTCCAAGGCACGAACAATTGTACTTCTCAGCGGAGATGGCGGCGTTGTGGATCTACTTAATGGCTCTGATGGAAATGATACGCCTGAATTGCCGCCCACGATTGCGTTACTACCTCTTGGGACGGGGAATGCCCTTTTTCATTCGACTCACAAGCCCCTATACTCCAACCCAGGTCCAACGCCACTTGTTCATGGACTGCGAACGCTCTTCCGGGGAGTCGGTTGTGACCTCCCCGTCTTCCGGGCATCCTTTTCATCTGGATCCCGCATAATCATATTCGCCGACAAGTCTAAAGGGTCGTCCTCGGCCAACGACCCAAACAGACTCCAAAAGCAAGAGACTTCCATTTCACACCTCCAGGGAGCCATCGTTGCTAGCTACGGCTTTCACGCGAGCGTCGTCTATGAGAGCGACACCCCTGAGCACCGAGTACACGGCGACAAGCGCTTCGGTATAGTCGCCCAGGAACTCTTGCGCGAGTCTCACGCGTATGCCGCCAAAGTCTTTATCCGTCGCCCTAGCTCCACCACCTTCGAGGACATCCCTCGCGATACACATGCCTACGCGCTAACAACCCTTGTCTCAAATCTCGAGCGCAAGTTCAGAATCTCGCCCGCGACGTTGCCGTTGCAACCGCAGCTCAGACTTGTTCACTTCGGCGCCATTGGCGGTGAGCGTACGATGAATGTCATGCTGAAAGCATACGAGGAAGGAAGCCATATTGGCATGGAATGGCCGGACGGCGAGCGAGTTGGCTACGAAGAGGTTGACGAGGTCAAGATTGTGATATTGGAGGATGATGAGAGATGGCGTAAGGTGTGCATCGACGGGACCATTGTAGAAATCCCCAAGGGTGGAGAGATGAGCATCAAGATGCTAGACTATGGTATTGTCAGGGTATTGGCAGACACACGTATCCTAGAGAGGCGTGTGTAGCGATTTCGGCTCGGATACTCCCGGCCAAGGTATGTTCAGCATTGGGTTATGCAAGCTAGCCGCGATGACAGGTAGCAGGAATTTCTCTTGCAACATCGGTATTGAGAATACATTTCACTGATTGAGTAGCTTCTTCACCCTCTTCTCCATGAGCTGCTCAAATCCTTTCACTCCATTCTCCAGCGCACTCATCTTGCCTCCCTTCAGCCGATATACTATTCGCCTCCTCATCGCCTCCTCTTCTTCCTCATCGCCCTCATCCATCTCGTCGTCCTCCATTGCACCCTCAATCACGCCCCGCATGAACCATCGATCATGGCTCACCAGGATCACGGCGCCCTCCCAACCCCTTAATGCCTCCCGCAATGCTGTCACCGTCTCGTAGTCCAGGTGCGTGGTCACCTCATCAAGCACAAGACAGTGTGGCCGACGCCAGAGCAGACGTGCGAGCTGGCAGCGGACGACCTGCCCTCCTGAGAGCTTGCTCAGGGGCACATCGGAGGCGATGCGGCCTGACAGACCGAGCTGGCCCAGGAGACCGCGGAGGTCACCCTCAGTGAGTTCCCCGTCGACTTCACGGGTGAGGAGAGCCAAGGCTGTGAGGGTAGGTTCCGATGTACCGAGGGCTTGCAGCGTATCGACGGCGTGCTGCGAGTAGTATCCGAGCTTTAGGCGTGGGTGCGTCGTTATAGTACCTGATGTTGGTTGAGATTCCTCGACAAGGAGTTTAACGAGCGTGGACTTGCCGGCGCCGTTGAGTCCGAGAACGCCAATGCGATCACCCATGCCGACGGATAAGGTGATGTCCTGGACGACGAGCGGCGTCTGAGCTGAATATCGGAACGTGACTTTTTCGAGAGACATCAGAGAGCCAGGGAAGCGCAAATCTGGTGGCTCAGGCAAATACACCACAACGGGCCGGTCTTCAGGCGGAATGTCGATGTCCTCGCGAGCCGCAAGGTGCCAACCGATGAGGTCTTTGTTGAGTCTAAAGCGGCCGCCTTTGGCGTTGACCTGCATACCCCAGCGATCGTCAAGCTTCTTCTGACGGGACTTGGCTTGACGGAGTTTATTGGTGTCGTCGTTGGCCTTGCCAGCTTTGATGTTGGTGGCGATGGACTTTTCGATGTGGGCCTTTTGCTTGTCTTGTGCTTCTTTCATCTTGGTGAGCCATTGCTTGCGCTCGCTCTGCGATGCCTCATAGGTGGGAAAGTCGCCGTGGAAGTAAGTGAGCTGCTTATCCTTAAGGATGAGCAGATCCGTGCATAGAGAGATGAAGTCACGATCGTGGGAGACAAGGATAAGAGTTGGAGGATTGTCGGTCTCTTCTAGGCCTTGGAGGTAGCGTTGAAGCCATATGATTCCAAGGAGGTCGAGGAAGTTGGTGGGCTCATCAAGTATGAGAATGTCTGTTTCCTGGACTAGAGCGGTGGCGAGAGCAGCGCGCATGTGCCAGCCGCCTGAGAGACTCGAGATGGGCTTCTTCATTAGGGCATCGGAGAAACCTAGACCGGTGAGGATCTTCTTGGCCTTGGACTCGGTGTCTGCGACGTGAGCTGGGTCAACTTGAATCTGGAGATCAGCAAGCATGTCGACAGCTTCTTGAGTTTCAGCTTGAAGTGTCTCGGGCGAGATGTCTTCGTTTGATTGCTCCAGTCTGTGGGTAGATTAGAGATAAGAACTATGTCGCGACTGTTCAGGGAGAGTTTACAGAGCATTTGACTCGGCAACTACCTTCTCGTAGGCGCTGAGAGCTTTGCGGGCCTGCATGCCTCGAGCACCGCTGCGGAGTCGTGCATCTTTGTCGAGACGGAAGAGACGCTGCTGATGCTTTTGGTGTTTGTGTTGCCTCAGGGCTCGAACTGGAGCAAATGGATCGGAAGCCCCGATGCCGTCGGATAGATCTAGTGGCACCAGCTGTGAGAAGAGGTAACTATGATGTAACGGTAGAAGAGAAGGTTACCTTTGATATCCTGCTCAACGGCTTGTTTAGCCGTGGCTTTCTCGATCACTTGCTCCAGAACAGACGCTTCCTGGTCATCTTTGGACTCTGGCTTGCCCTCGGAGTTTTCATCCACGAGCTTTGTCTGCTGCAGAATGGCGATTCGCGTATCTTCGGGTATACCTGGAATGAGCTTTCCCGCAATGGCTTCGAGCAAAGCTGTGCATATCATGGTTACTCTTTTGACTGTCCAGTTTCAGGTTTGGATACTTGGTCTTACTAGTCTTTCCCGTTCCATTACGGCCTACAAGGGCATAGCGTCGCCCTTCCTTGAGTCGCAGCTTGGCTCCAGCGAGAATCTCGATGCCATCAGCTCTCGCCTTGCCCTTACCCTTGGCAGTGGGTTTATCGCCCGCGGTGACAGTGATGTTGACACCTTCAATGTCGAGCTGCAAGGTTGAGTATTGGGACAGGAGAGTGAGAGGGATGGCATACCTCGCGATGGTTGGTTGATTGGAAGCGCGTCTGCTTGGAGTTGCAGAGAATGGTTGCTACGGATTCAGAGGCGATCGACGTCATGCTGGAGGAGTTCTACTAGGAGAAATGATAAAATTACAGTCAATGGGTACAACAAAGGAGACGAAGCAGGAAAGAATACAAGGATTCAATCGTCGATGTGCTCTCAGACTCTTCCTGCCTTGATGCTATCATGAAAGACGATGTTTGGCATTCCATCTGTTGCATTAAGTAGATTCCTCGGGCAATTACAGAGCTCTCTTGGTTGTGGCGGATGAAATGCTACTTGGCGCTCATTTCCTCATGTCACTGGCTCTCTCCCGGTGCAACTGAAAATGCCGCCGTTGGGTGACTCACGCCGAGTGACTCGCCTGAAGCCCAGCCAACTTTCTAAATGGGCCGCCTGCGGAAAAAAAGCGAAATCAGCAACGGATTCTGAGAAATGGCGTCTTGATTGAATTTATATACTCGATTGACTCATACTATGCCAGGGCGGGATGACTACTCTTCTGTTTTTGCAATTTCTATAATAGTATTAGTTAGTTGTCTTGGATCCTATTCTTTACCTCCTTTTGCGCGTATCTCGGTAGACTATGGAGTAGTTGAGCGTCCAATGTTGACGTCCACATTAGGAATTGTCTCTTTATTCATATTGCAGATATTTTCCAGAGCCATAATCAAAGTCACAAGGACTTGTGTTATTAAGAAGGTGTGCGAGACATAATCATGGTATAGATAGAGATGCTAATTTACCTAAACCCCAAAGGGCTATAAGATAGGTGAATGATGCCTCAGGCATCTACTCCGCAGCTGCCATCTCTCATATCCCCCTTCTTGTTATTCATGCTGGTTAACCACCTTCCTAATTCTGTAGAGCATCCATCCCCTGTTCCCAATAAATAGCATGTCCCCATTTCCCCTCTCGACGTAGATAACTTCCCTCCTTCAACCACTCACTTCACAGTCATCTCGAGAATGAATTCATCTACGAACATTTGTGCATCGGCTGCGGACGCTGCTTTTGGCCCTCTGATTGGCTCTGAATGCCGCGATGGCTTCGACTTCACACTCACTTTCGAATAGTCCATTCTCGTGCTTTCACCCGCTGCTCTTCTCCTTCTTGCTGCCCCCTTTCGTCTTTTCGTCCTGCGCAACGCCCCCGTCAAAGTGACTGGTCATCGTCTGCGACTCCTCAAGCTGGTGAGTCGTCGTTGCCCAAACTGCCTTTCAGCTCTTGGAGCGCCTCGGGGGGCATCCCCGACTAAGCCATAACCCACTGCAGACTGCCATCGCCATCCTGGCTATGCTGCATCTTGTGCTTGTCATGCTGTGGGCGACTCACCCGTCAGGCACTCGTCTAGATAGTGTCTGTATTACTGCTGCATGTGTGTTCTTTGCCTCGACCCTGATGTTCCTCTCGTATGTCGAACATATCAAGTCTCCTCGCCCGTCGTTACTCTTGAATGCCTTCTTCCTTGTGACTGTGCTCTTAGAAGTGGCGCTGGTCCGCACCCTTTGGCTTGCCTCCGCTTCAGCCGTGAAGACTGCCATCCCTGCCGCCTTCACGGCGGCCTTCGCCCTGAAAGTGGCGCTTGTCGTCCTTGAAGGGTGGAGCAAAGCTCCGTCCCTCGTTGACGGCGCCGGGCTCCACTCCCCCGAGGTCACGGCCGGGCTCTATGCCCGGGCTGTTTTCGCGTGGGTCATGCCTCTGTTGTTAACAGGCTTTTGAAGATTGCTACGGCCGATGGATCTGTTCAATCTGGATGAGCATATAGACACGGCGGGTCTAAACAAGAGGTTTTGGTGGCATTGGCATCAGCACAAAGGTTTGCCTGAACCCAACATCTTCCCTCTTATATAGCCTCGTCTAGCCTTTTAAATTATTCTCATGTGATGTCCATGTACCAAAAGCTTGCCCAGCTTCTCCGACACGTAAACACCGCCTCATTTACTGCTCCATTATCACCCTTCGGTGGTCTATAATCGCCGTCGTCCCTCCGCGCCTTGCGCTACTGGCCTTCACCATCTGCCAGCCACTCGTCCTCAGCCGCTTCCTTGTTTTCCTCGACAATTCATCTCAACCTATCAACACCGGCTATGGCCTCATTGCGGCTTACGGTTTTGTTTACTTGGGAATCGCAGTCTCTCAGGCACTGTACTGGCATCGCAATGCCCGCTCTATTACAATTCTGCGGGGAGTTCTAGTGTCAGCCATCTTCTCCAAAGCCACAGATATAAGCATCACAGCCACAGACGATTCGGCTGCTGTGACACTCATGTCTTCTGATGTCAGCTTTCACTCTTTTCCCCCTTCTTTTTCTTTTTCGGAGATTTCTCATGCTCATTTCATTCATTCCACAGGTCGAGGTTATTGTGCGAGCCATCAGAGAAATCCACCAACTATGGGCCAATATTATCCAGATCACCATTGCTACCTGGCTTCTGAGCATTCAAATCGGCTATGCTGCTTCTGGTCCCATCATTGTTTCCTCCGTTGCTTTGGTAGGAACTGTATTTGTTTCACCCATGGCACAAGGTATCAAGTTGCTTGGCTAGGAAAGACACAGAAGAGACTTGGTCAGCTGCTTCTGTTCTTCTAATTTTCTATGTAGTACGAAGGCTTACTAACTTTAGGAATCACCTCTGCCCTAGTCGGCCATATCAAGAGCATCAAAATGTCCGGTTTAGCCTAAAATCTGTCAATCACTGTCACTGGGCTACGGGCAGATGAGATCAAGGCTTCCCGCCCTCTCAGGGCAGTCAGCAGTATCACTTCCTCGATTGCTCAAGTTCCAATATTGATGTCTCCCGTCGTCGCTTTTGCTTTGTTCCAAGGCGTTGACGCCAAGTCTCCCCAGACACTTGACGCGACAAGACTATTTTCTGCCCGGTCGCTCATCGTTCTATTAGCACAGCTAATGTTCTGGATGTTTGAAGTTATTCTCGACTTGAGTGCCGCTCTGGGGGCATTTGAGAGGATCGAGAAGTTTTTGGTCCAGGAGTCACGTCTAGATCCTCGCCAGACTCAGCCAGAATCAGGATCTGAGACACCTCGACAGCAAGACACAAATCTATCGAGTTGCGGGCACTGAGAACCCAAAAGGCTTCAAGCTCGGTCCTAGAGGGCTCTGAGACTGAATTGTTTGGCGTCGATATCTCGTGGTCAGAAACACTTCTTCCACTTCGGAATGTGACATTCACAGTCAGTCGAGGCCAACTTGTTCTCCTCCTAGGCCCAGTGGCTTTCCGTAAAAGTACCCTTCTCAAAACCCTTCTCGGAGAGGTTACGCATACAACAGGAAGTATTAGTCTTCAGAGCAAGCGCCTTGCCTGGTGTGAGCAGTCTCCTTGGCTCTTGGTATGTACGCCTCCTAATAACCTTGTTCATAGCTACTAACCTGTCAGAACCAAACAATCCGCGAAAACATTATCGGTTACGCTCACTTTGACTCCGATCTGTATGAGAACATCATCAAGGCTTGCGATCTAGAGAAAGATCCCAGACAGCTATCACAGGGTGACAATACTATCATTGGAAGTAAAGGCCTTGTCCTCAGCGGTGGCCAGAAGCAGCGGGTTGTAAGTGCAAATTCAAGAAGCATAGTTGAAGTATTTGCTGAAACCATTAGGCTTTGACAAGGGCAGTCTATTCCCGACCACAGGTTGCTCTATTTGACGGCGTATTCAGTGGGTTAGACAGTCGCACTGCGCAGAATGTCTTTGAGAATCTTTTAAGTGAGCGAGGCTTACTGAGACGATGGAAACGACCGTCATGCTCGCTGCTCAATCAGGTTTGCTACTCTGGGATAACTCGAATGTTCTTTTCTGACCGGTAGTCAGTAAACTTTCTTTCATCCGCCGATTTCATCCTTTGTTTGGATAATGGCGGACGCATCTGTGAGCAAGGCATATGCCTTGGCCTCAAAACCGCTGAAGGATACGTTCAGACTCTTGTTCAAGACAGAGCCAGACACTCTGAGCCTGCAGCCTTGGATGAGCTGGCAGAAGAAGAAGTCCCTGCTGAGATAGCTACTTCCATAACGGAATGCGCTCCTGCTCAAGAGCAAGATACACGTCGTCAATTCGGAGACTCGACTATTTACCGGTACTATTTCAGCAGTATTAGTGGTACCTTTTTATTCACTTTGTTGGCGTTGGGGATTGTATGGGCCTTCTTTGAGAGCCTCCCAAGTTTGGCTTCCCAGTCCCAAGTAAACTCAAGGAACGAACGAATGCTCATAACTTCTGTAGCTATTTGGCTCAAGTTCTGGACTGATGCCGATGTAGGAGGCGATAATGGCAGGACAGCCTACTACCTTGGTGTCTACGCCGCTCTGCAGACTACAGGTGTTGTATGGCTCGCTCTGCTTATATGGTGCTTGAAGATACACCTCAGATTAATGAGATTCGCTGACAGTTCTATAGGTTTGTTCTGATCTTAATTGAGGCAAAGTCTGGAGTAACCCTTCATCAAAGGTCTACTGTCATGAAGTAAGTTCCTGCTTTGATGAAAGTATGTCAGTGGATTGACGTATAAGCGCTCCGTTGTCTCTCTTTACAACAACCGATCTTGGATCTATCACGACGAGGTATGAATGAATCTGAACATCGACTATGTGCTGCCTTATAACACGCGCCCTAGGTTCTCGCAAGATATCGAAATGGTCGACAACCATCTTCCCCTTGGCCTCGTTGTAACTATCGCCAGTGAGAGAGCCCATTCACATAGACCACTTCGTGAATTCACAAACAAATTAGGGGTTTTCGGCGTCATCTCCAAGGCCGGTCTCCTTGCTGCCTCAACACCCTACATCGCTGCAACATTCCCCCTTCTAGGCGCCCTCTACTTCTATCTCCAGCGAGGCTACCTCCGCACTTCTCGCCAGCTCCGTCTCCTCGATCTAGAGGAGAAAGCACCTCTCTACACACAATTCCTTGAAACTCTCTCGGGATTAGCCACCATACTTGCCTTCGGATGGGGCCCCTCTGTGATACAAGCCAACCACGACCTCGTTGACCGCTCGCAGCAACCGGTTTACTTACTTATCCTGTGTTGGTACTGGACCTCACTTCAACCGCCATCGCGCTGCTTCTCGTTGGCCTTGCTGTTCGGCTACATGACGAAGTAGACGTAGGGCTGACGGGTGTGTCTCTTGTGCAGCTCATCTCGCTGAGCGAGACGGTAAACATGCTCATACAGTTCTGGACGTCGATCGAGACATCGATTGGCGCGGTAGCCCGGATTAAGCAGTTCTCGGAAGAGTCTGGAGAGGAGAATCTGCCAGGGGAGACGCAGGAACCGCCGGCTCAGTGGCCGGATAGGGGCGCTATTCAATTCAGCGATTTGACGGCATCATATGGAGATGATGGGGATGTCAAGGCTCTCAGTGGTGTGAGTTTGGACTTCAAGCCTGGGGAGAAAGTTGGCATCTGTGGCCGCACAGGAAGGTTGGTCGGCCCCTTTCATACTATTTGGCTCCTTGACTAACTCGAGATCCGTTGCATGAAGCGGCAAATCTTCCCTATTGCTTGCTCTCCTCCGCCTCCTTGACCCTTCTTCTAGAAGTATCACCATTGATGGCGTCTCGATGGCTTCTCTCCCCCGAGACACCATCCACAGGCGAGTCATTGCGCTTACGCAGGACCAATTCATCCTTCCAGGAACAGTCCGTCACAAGATCAATCCCCTAGGCACCAGCTTCGAGCACGATATCGCTGCAGCACTGCGCCTCGTTGGGTTATTTGATGCCATCGAGCAGCACGGCGGGCCAGATGCGCCGTTTGACGAAGACATGTTGAGTCATGGACAGAAACAGTTATTCTTTCTAGCGGGAGCGGTGCTGAGGAAGAACGATGGAAACGTGGTGCTCCTCGATGAAGCGACGAGTAGGTGAGTCGATTAATGAGAGCGGCGGAAGCAGTAAGCCTGAAGGAAGATAAGCTAACCAAACAACAGCGTGGACCAGAAGACGGAAGAGATGGTCAAGACCGTAACTGAGACTGAGTTCAAAGAGCATACTGTTGTATCCATCACCCATTGTTTGGCCACGATTGACAACTTCGACCGTGTGGTTGTGATGGAGAAAGGCTGCGTCGTCGAGGTGGGCAATCCAAAAGAGCTTCTTGCATCAAACAGCAGATTCAAAACCCTCTGTGCAGCTAGACTCAAATCCAGGGATTAAGTCGCGTTGGGACAGTGTCCGAAGGGGATGTGGAGATGTTGCCAGTGTGTGTTTTATGTTCTTGCCGATTTGTGCTCTATGAGTCTAAGCTGTCGCGTTCTACAACAATGAATCTTCCTTTACCGGCTCTCATAGTTCGAATGTGTTTTTCAACGCCCTTTGACATCTCGATAGCCTCTCTATAGCTCGCCTGCTCGGACGGCAATGCGCCCGGCCCAGGCGTCCATCCTGTATAGAGCCGCAGCTCAGTGATCTTGCCCCAGTGATCGGCCCAGTTGACGAAGTCATGGCCGGTTTCAGCCACCAGAGCCTTAAACCAGGGTGAACAGCCCGTGAGGTCAAGAAACTCGAGCGCATATAGATTCTTACTCAACATGCGCAGGACGAGCAAAGCCTCGCTCCAATCGTGATCAAGCGAGTGGGAGTAGAGGTTGGTGCCGCCATAGGGAATGCGATTTCCCTGTGGAGAGGCAACAGTAGATAGACGAGCGTGTGGTGTGAAACATGGCTCAGGCCAGTATGCGAGACTCAGATGGGTGAGTGTGGTGAGCTTAGAGGACAGCGTGATAAGATGCCTCCAGGATGCGGACGAGGCATGGCGAGGATGCAACGCCAGCGAGAGGTGGGTGAGATTGGGCAGCAAGGTTCGGGGAGGGCTGGGAATAGTCTCGGCCACGTCCCAAGACTCTTGGGGCTCTGATGTAGGCTCCTCCTCTCTGGCAGGAAACAGCAAGTCACTGATATCCTTAAGCTTAATCGAACGGCCGACGGAGCCAGAGAGATCAAGGTAGTTGGCCTCAAGGTTGGAGCTCGTCAAGCTATCCAGTTCATCCTCATTGAAAGTATCCGGCGGTGGTTGCAGAATGATCTTGAGGTCATTTAGGGATAGCCCGTCTTCGCTCGCAATTCCGACATAGCGGATCAAGGCTGGCTTGAGGTGGTTGGGCACAAAGTACAGATGATACCGATTGTAAACTCGATGGAAGGGCCAGTCGTATGCGAGCTTCTGCAACACGATGTCTATCAGGCTTCCACGTGCAGGGAGATAAGTTCCCGGAAGGCAAGTATCTTCCAGGCCTCTCGAGCTCAACCGTGAGTGGCTCGAGGCGGAGGCCTCACCAGAGGCATCCGTAGAACGACGGGCGACCCAGCTCCTCGGTGGAGGAGGACCAGGGGGGAGTCTTCTGCCATGACCATCGAGTCTCTGGCGAACAACGCGTCGAGGGGCGGGGGCCGGTGTGTCGGGGATTTGGAGGATCTCTCTAATAGCTGGAGGTACGCTCGGAGCTGTCACAGCTGACTGAGAGACAGCGGCGGAGGGGCCAATCGAGGCACGACGCAAGTTTGCTAGCAGGTCGTTGACGCTTCGGGAGGGCTTGTCTGCTGAGCACAGCTTGTGAGACTCTGGCTGCCACGGGTCTTGAGGTATCTGGGAGGGGTTCAAAGGAAGCAAGCCGAGAGGCGGCCGGGGGTTGGGCGACTAGAGGAGGGGCGTGTGCGTGCGTGCGTGCGTGTGTGCGCCGGGAAGGTAAAGATACACTTACCAGAGTTATTGGACGCTGATGCTGTCGGAGAAGCCGTTGAGCTTGGCTTGAAGGGCTTGAAGTGGTTTCTTTTCTTCGGCATGCCCGGGGACAAGCTGCCTTTCTGGTGATAGGCGAGCTGAGGGGAGTGAGAGGAGAGAAGGAGGAGAAATCAAGGTGCGACGTCGAGGTATTTGTCTAGGACGGTGTATCAGCCTCGATGAGTCAATCTGACGCCCAGCGCCTGTTTCTCGCGTGGTATAGAGGGTCTGGCCCAGAAGTGGTGATGAAGGATTTGGGTCCAAGAAGAAGAGTCACCCTCATCCAAGTCATGAATCCGCCCAGCTAGATGCTGACGATGACGGCAGCTCCAGGCTGGGCTTAGTGACTCCACGCCCCCCGCCGGCGCTAGCCCCACTGCCGACAATCGATATCGGCGTAAAGCTCAAGCACCACGTCAAGCTACAGAGCACAAACGGCCCCCAAACCTAGCCCCCTGTTAACATTAACCCGTGAAGAGATCAACTCGGCCTCCTTCTCGTGCCTTTGTGTTCTCTCGCGGCCCAAAATGTAGCCTTCGTGCGCACGGGGTGGCTTTGCCTTATCCAGCCCCCCAGCAATGACGTGCATGCATGCTCGTCCAAGGCCAAGCTGATTTATACCAAGTGTCGATAAAACGCCGGGTGATAAAGATCGTCCTTGAGCAGCGAGCGAGTCGTTAGCCACGCCCTCTCTGCAGTTCTGAAGGGACTCTTCCCCCCAGCGTCGGATCGTGATGCTATTGTTCGGGAACATGACGCTGGGGACACTAAGTCCCAGTCTTAGAACAAGCGTATGGCCTTTTCAACCTCGCCTTCATCCATGGCTAGTTCATGGATTGCTCGTTTATGGGTGATGATGGCTGTGCGTGAGGAGTTGCAAGGATGTATGACATGGTCTGTTCGGAAACCTGCATGCGGCCAGAATTGAGTATCAGTGCTGGAAACAACATGGTGCCATCATCCTGCAATCTACGTTCCGTCGGGGCCATCATCATAGAAGCATCGAAGGAAACGTGAAATGGCAATTTGCCATTGGCAATTCCTCCCGACTGTCTCCGATGACTATCCGAGACTGATAACTGAGGCGCACGACGGGGCAATCGCAGACGTACCTAGTGGCCATCTGTCTGTAACGTCTGTGACGTTTCATCGGAGATGGAGTCTGCGTCTTCGGTCTTTCCATGTAAGTGGTTTGAGAGTAAAGACAGACGGCAACAAACGTTGTTTCCTTAATCGTTCTGGACAGAGGAACATTGTTCGCCGGCAAGACGCCATGAACCACGGGCACCTGCGTGCCTAGTTTCATCCATCGAAGCTGGAGGGTGACACAGCTGTCCTTCCGGCCATCTAAGGTGGACAGCCGCTGGGTGGCGCCGAAACTTGGTGGCCGCCGGCCATGTTCTGTTAGCCATGTCGGCACGTCGAACTCCATTGGAGGTGGGGGTTCGTCTTTGTGACTTTCTGCGAGATGTGCCATATACTTCTTGTTGCAGACGTTCATCTCCTCTAGTTCCTGTTTTAGGGCATCATCAAGCCCGAGGGTGAGGCAGCAGGCTCCATAGCAACCCGTCTCGAAGATGCCGCGAGAAGCCATGAGCCAGATCATACCATACCAGCTCGGCGAGTTGCTTTCATGTTAAAATAGCTATATTTATTGCAATCAAAAGCGTCCATCTAGACTAGAACGCATCCATTTCATACTCGAGGCGTGTCTGGGACTCCAGCCAACTGCCCTTTTTTTGGGTCATGGTCATTGGTTACCAATTGAGCTTTGAGTTGTGCTCCCAGGCGTTTGCCACGTATCACTTCCCCATCCTATTCCAATACCAACTGAGAGCTGGCTGATGCCTCAGTCACGCCGGGCTTGGCCTGAAGACCCTGTCGCGCGCAAAGGCAAGCACCCGAGAGGGGGGCGAGCACAACAGTCATGATTCTTGGCTAAAGCCTCCTTGTCACGGCTTTTTGCCAGCATTGAAGCTAGCTTGGGTGGTTTGGTTTGACAAAACCTGTATCAGGAAAGAAGAAGCGAACAAATCCGGCAAATGGCTTTATTTCAGGCCCGATTTGAAGTGAAAGGGAGAGTTGAGCAACCTTGAGGTAATCTAGCGATTTTCTCCGGGCTTGCTTAATGCCAGCGTGTAATATTCGGCGGATGGATGGAACTTGTCTGCATATGATGCTGTAAGCTTTCCCAAGGGAGTGGTCCAGAGGGAGCCATCATTACCCTCTTCTTGGGTCACACAGAAGAGGATCGGGATGGATGCCGCTTGGGTACGCGTCGCTGGTCTAGACCTCCAAGCTCAGCATCGAAGGGGCTCCGATGACCGAGGAGATTCTCGATCAAAAGCTTTACGAGAAGACCGAGGCCCTGATTTGCACCGTTCTCTACAAGCGTTCTCATCGATTGAGGGTTGGAAACAGAGAGCCTCCCGTAGCGACTGTAGAGATAACTCGGTGGTTGCGCAGAAATTTCCGAGCCTTCTGCTTCCACCGGTGCCAGAGAACTGAGGAAAGTCTCAAGTGTCCTGTTCTTTGGGTTTAGGCAGGCTCACAGATACTCCGGCTATCACATGCTGAAATGAAGTTCGACACCAGATCACCAGCAGAGACGAGGTTTATTCATGTTGGTTCCGTCGCCTATCACCATGTTGAAGGCACAGAGTAGTCAATCTGTCGCCAGAATAAAAGACTGTTTGGCAGCGTGTCCCTCCCTACTCCTCATCGTTTCTTTGGGTATCGAGTAGCCTGCGCCAGTCATCGCACATCCGGTGCAGACCAGGCATGCTGCAAGAAGTGATTTGAGGTGAGACACTTGTATCGAACAGGGATAACTGTCTTTGGCCCTTGCATTTGGCTTAACACTATCGGGGGCGTGAATGCGTCAGGCGTAGTGGTGTGACCTTGGAAACGATCTCGTGCATTCTGCTTCCAAGTTCGGATCAATATGTCACTCTGGAGCACAGGCTCTGGTAAATGAAAATCCATCGGTCTCTGAGTCTATGTTGAACCCATTTCGGTGGTGTTCTTTGGTTGTCGAAAACTTGCATAATGAGCAAGTGACAATGCCTTCTGCCCGGCTCTTCTGCTGGATGGCACACTTGTCATTGAACGATCAAGACACCGTACGGAGGTCCTCAAATCCAACGAACCAAATCTCAACTTACTGAGGAGATACTCAGTAGGTTTCAGAGAGTGAAGCCCCCTTGGATTCCATGCTACCATATTTTCCACATTATCCATGTCCAGTTTGTCCGAGTGGGTCAAAATAACGAAGTCCTTCGTCATAGTCAAGTGAAAGCAGACTGGACTTTTGCCAGTACTGGCGGATACCGGGCAGCAAGTGCTTTTGCTGAGAGAATATGGCTGAGTTCCTTGAAGCGTCATTTCTGTGCACGCAAGCCCGCTGATTGCAGGACGGATTGCTCTCCTTGACGAGAATTAAGCAAGCTGCCAGTAAGGTAGCTCCATGGTCGAGGAACCTTTGAAACGGGTCTCATGGTGTGTCAGGCAAGCCAATGCCCCAAACATTATGTTGCCTGACTTGGCCAAGCTACGCTTACGTGCCTTCCAAGTTCATCGGCGCCACAGTGGACGTGAATCCAAGTGAGCATGTTTGATCAAGCGTGTACGATTTTGGTCGAGGTGGAGATGGCAAATCACAAGGAACATTGAGGAGGGGAAAGTATTGAATGATATCGGTGTACCGTAGAAGTCGCGTCATTATGGGATGGTTCAAGTGCTATAGTTGGTAACGACTACGGCAGGTGAAGAGCCTTTGAAGCTGGCAAATTGCTGTTGACGATGGTTGGAAGTCGTTTTCAAGCGTCATCTTCCAGTGGATACCGCTCCACAGGGGTCCACCGAGTGCACTGACGCTGAAGCTCTCGCTGGGGCCGAACAAAGCCCATACATTTCGCCTCTGACAGGCTCTTGGCAGCGCTGAACCGCGGGGCTTTGCGTGGGCGACTTAGCCAATCGTGGGCCGATCGACGGCGCCAAGAGCCGCCGTCGGAGATCAACAGGTAGGAGCCATGTGGGAAAAGTCTCGACCGGTGAAGCACTTGGTACCCCATGCGTCTTTCGCTTCTTTGGAGACGACCTCACCCAACCAACCCAACTCCATCACCCACTCGCATCTCGGACCCGGAGAAGATACGTCGCGCCCACAACGCCCAATGCCAGCGAACGCCTTCTTCCAGGGCCCGTCCAAGTCTTTCCCCGCCTATCATTCGCGTCAAAGCGTTTCGACTTTGCAGTAACGAGCATTGATCGGTCACGGGAATTGCAGCATCAAGAACAGTCCGGGCGAAATCTGAGGATGGGGTTGCCCAAAAAGCTGGGACCATGCTACAAGGGCCAGTGATCCTTGCTGATATGGAGGGTTGCTCCAGTCTCCAACCTTCAGCCCGCATCTCACAAAAATTCAAGTTCCCTGTCTCATTTATACTTGTCCTGTTGCTAGCAGCTTCGATAGGCTGTAGCTTGATGCACCACTGACTTGCTTGCTTGCTGGTCGCCGACCTGCTGCTACTGCCGCACCTCAACCAGCGAGACATTGCAGCAAAAGAGAATGGTTGCGCGGTTTGACACCTGGACATCAGTCACATGTCACATTGTACAAAGATCTGGCTGCAATCACGCCGAACGGTCCAAATCCCCAGCCTTGACTGTTGCAAATTCACGCGCTTGATGCTTGCCGCAGCGGTCTCAACGGTTTTAGTTTCACCACTCCTTGTGGCCACAACATCTACTCTGCGGGCTACAGCCGTCGGCCTCATAGAAGCTCTCCAGTGACGGCCCGATCCGATTCAAGGTCGAACTTCGATTTTATTCGCCATGTTTTCAGTTTGCTCGTGCCGCCGTTCTGCCTGTCATGGCCAACCTTGATTCAGTCGGCAAATCAATGCATGTCACGATCCTCTCAAGTTCCCCCGGCATAACACGCGCAGGTGTGTCTCCCGGGTGCCCCAGGCGGATGGGAAGCGCGACAATGCCGCCCTCGGGGGTTGACCTATGCAGCCCGTACCAGCACGCCTCAAGACTAGTCCAGCGGGAACCGACACCGGCATTAGATGGCCCCAATGGTCTTCTACTGACTACTGGAGAACACGAGAGCTTGCATTCTGCGAGTCTGCGAGTCCAAATCTGGACATGCTCTTCAGTCCTCGCTAAGATGAGCATGAAAAGGGCCTGCGCCGCCCCCTCCCTCTCACTTCGGGTAGAGGAGCATATCATTGGTCCGTCAACAAGCTACGCAATCATCAACGCCCCCCTCGGAACTTCTGATCTTGAGATCGATCACCCTTTATTTTGGCCTGGTCCACACGAGCATTCGGTATTGCCCTGGTCAAGGCACCCAGCCCCTCCGCCAATGAGTCGTTCACTCTCGGCTCCAAGGAGCTCGGTGCCCTGCTGTTTCTAGACCGTTATGCCGCATCCGCCGTACGTGGAGATGAAACCTTCTTCGGCCTCACGTGTCGTTGTGTAAGGATGACTAGCCTCGTCAGGGCATGAAACATAGCCTGGGCATCTGACAGGGGCCGTCGATCTTTTCTTCTCCCTATCCGTGCTCCAGACTTGCACGTCAGGCAATGGCCTGCCTATGGCGTCAAGGTTTGAAGCCACCCGGTTATCGAAGCGCGTGGATAAGGCTCACAGGGCCGAAAGCTTGAACGGTTGATGGTGACTCTGCCATGCTCATTCGCTTCTGGTTGGCTGGTGCCTTGATCTCCAGGCGATCATGCTCCTTTTGCTGCACTCGAAAAACTCCCGAATCGAGCTGTCGTTCACCATTGAGCAGAAGGGTTCCGCCGCGGCTTTTCCCACCATCGCTGCGGCCACAGTGTTTCTACCACCTGCCTTGACTTCGTATCAGAGACAGAATGCCCAGAAATCAGGCACTTCGATCCAAGTGGCTGACTGCTGTCCCTCCACCGCCCATACTTGGTCTGGTCTGCAGTGTCCCGTCTCTGGCGTTTTGCTCTCGTCAAAGGAGGGCCTTTCCCAATCAAAGCCCGTGTTTGTGGCGTATCGTAGAAGCCTTGACGGCCGGGTACTTGCATGCTCATGCACTCGGGCTAGCGCCCGGAATGGATGGCTATGGACCTCAGGCTCAGGTCAGCGTCCATAGGGATGGCCACGGCTGTACCATATACGAAGCACGAAGACTGCAAGTACCGCTTTACTCAGGACTGGGTCCTAAATCACAACGGCCCAACTGCGATGTCTATACTGGAGAGAGAGATATTGATCGAGACTAGCTTGAGTAGATGGATCTCTTCTCCAGCGGCCATCCATCGTCGCCGCTCCGCGGCCCGTGAGCTCATTCGGGAAAACATCCAGGAAGGACTTCTAAGAGCTTTGTTTGGCCCAGATGGCGAGAGTCATGGAGTATTTGCAGCATGGCCCTGCACTTGGACACGGCTTCCTGCCGTTGATTGTTACCGTAGACTCCGTCAGCATCGCCAGCATCCTCAGCGACTCTCCAACGCTGCCAGTCATCGATGGCGGTTAGGCCATGCGATTCACCGCCCACGGGTCTGCTTCGGCATGGTATCTTGACTACCCAAGAGATATCCAGAATTTTGCCTTTTAATTAGAACTGGGGTCATCGGCTCCCCATAATTTTCATGTCTCCTTCCCGTTGTCTCAGGCTCTGCGCAACCTCAATTCATCCCCATCCAAAGGTCCCTGTCCCCGGCCGGTGACCCCGAGTCTACCATTGTTTCTTCGAGACCTTCGGCAGACTGCCTGCTTGGGACTTGGCTCCTTCTCCTCTCTAGTCCTCTCTCAGTCCTGTACCACAAGTTCTCGCGGCCGCCCCCTTGAGCCTCCAACCCCTTCCTCTCAGTCTATTCCTGTGCGATCCTGGGTCAGCCACCGCCGCTTGAAGCCGCAGCGAGGGTATATAGACAGCCAGATCCTGCACTCGCGCGGTTGTGTCTTCTCTTGGATGGTCACCGTCCGCAAAACCTCGCAGTAATTTAGCGCTTCGCCTGTCGCCCGTTACACCAGCTCACCGAACAACGTCGTCACTCGACCGTGGACCAAAGAGAGCCACTCCTCTCAACCAACGTAACCTTCAAAAGAGAAACCGTCTCAATACGACAAATTCTGTTTGGGATTTGCGAGGAAGACAAGGGTGAGACCCGACCATTGTTCCCGAATTCATCGATTCGTTATCAAAGGCCCGAAGGCTTGATGAATCCCATCGCAAACTCGGCTAAGAAGCTATCGAGTCATCCAAAGCTCAAGCGGCCCAAAGATTCGCAGGGTCTTCTGGCTCTGTGGCTGGACTTGAATCTTGTCGATTCATTGTTGAGCTCCTCTGGGTATGCTTGCTCTCTGAGCATGGCTGTGCCATCAGTGGTATTGTCGAATCTGGCACGCAAGTCACGTCCTCCCACTTTATCTGTGGAGCAGCGTGCCTTGAGGGTCAATAATACCAAGTCATAGGAGCTCGCCTTTCCGGGAAGGCTGCTGGTCCGCAGGGCCAGTCCGATGTCTCCAGACTTATAACCTGAAAGCTGCGGTTAAAGGAACATTGCGCCTTGGCTCTGTTTTGACTCGTCCTTCCAGCCCTCTTTTGTTTTAGACATCGTTCGATAAAACAGCGTGAAGCTAACGCCTTTTCATATCCAGATTCACGAAGAAACCCGGAAGTGCTCTTCCCGTCTGAGACCGACGACAACGATATCAATCTAGGCTGGTCAGCGAATCTTCAGGTACGCAGTACGATTCCACCCAAGCCGCAAGCCGCGCGGGAACCGTCGACTAGTAAGGAGCATCGGGCTGACGTGCACGTCGTCTGATTTCAGCACTATACAACAGCTCGTTCGAACGCGAGCCCGAAAACCGTGGGAAGTTCTTGTTTGGGGTGCAGTTATCTGCTCGTGAAGTGCGCATGAATTCTCAAATTCCCAAGGTAAGATAAGCCCATGTTGTTTCCAAGGAAACATCCAGGTTCCCACCTTGTTGGGGTCTCTCCAAGGGGTACTTCTTTTAGGTTCGGTTCGGCGACTCTGAGCTTCTTCCATTAAAAATGGGAATTTCATCCCATAAAAATATTGGTGTACTGGGATTCGGTACTCTTAGGACTTGCAATTACTACTGGTACGTGTAAGACTTTTTCTTAGCCTTCTCAGAAAGACAGTCCGCTTCTCCTCTGCGGTACCCTGCTGTGGAGCGAGGTTGGTTGCCATTTCCCTGTCTGCAGCATGGAGAATGCAGTCCTGCAGTCAACGATGTTCACCTACGCCTTATTTCCTACAGTGGCTATGAGTGCCTCTATGTTTCGGTTGTCAGTCGGTCAACGATAGACAGCTGCCTCGTTTGAGCAGCACCAAGGTGAAGCTGAGTTGGGAGTCAACCCACGCAAAGGCTTTTCCCTCTGCAAGAAATCTGTGGCGTCTTCTTTTCGGTTGTGGGCTGTGGTGCTGTGCACCTTGTGCTCTGTGTTTGGTGTACCAACACCGGCAAGCCGAAGATCCTGGCCCCAGTTGGGCTTGCGTCTGGGGTCCCGAGGGCCTTGTTTCACGGCGCATGCTTGTATAATGCATGGGCGAGAACGAGCCAGTGCTCAGAACAAGTCATGGCAAACTGCAAAGAATAGCAAACAACCTGCATAACCCCGGAGGAGTTTGTGGGCGTCTTGTTTAATGGTTATCTCTATATTCAGCTGACGCAATAAGTATAGTTGGCAACTCGACTGAAACCCAGTGTTTGAATTGCAAGGCTTCCTGCCATGTAGCCATTTCAATCATATATGGCTCTGCCAACGACGGATACAGTTTTCTCGCCTTCGGATAGAGGAGTTCGAGATTTGCCATCACCATCCGATCCAGGGGCTAACGCGCGGTCTCTTGAACAGGATTTCGAATCTTCGCCGCCCACGATGGGCTACATGGATATGGCGACGCACGCTGGAGAAATGAGGTGAGTGTTGCCCTTACCATCTGGGTTCTCTTTTAGGCGACTGGTGTCCAACTTTGCCTGTCTTGTGATATCACTGCTTCAATTGGGTTCTTTGCGGGTTGGCGAGCTCGTCCCCTATTCTCCCCGTCTATGTTCATTTCTGCGGCCCTACACGATGTCGGTTTCGTTAACTCACACGCGTTGCACTTTTTAATTTCCCACGGTTCAAGAATAAGTGGCTCACCGTTATTCGCGAGTTGCGAATTGGGAACTGGGAACTGGGGGCTCAGCAAGGACCAAGGCCATACCCACGTCGGTGGCGGCAATGGCTATACTTGATAATGCCCCATCACCCATGGTCTTAGCCCTTGTATTGCCTTGCCTTGCCCCGGCTGTCATTTCTCTCTTATTATTCTATCACATTCCACCCGCATCACTCATCACCATCAACATCACCATCATTGCAACCGTGGGCCTCAGCCGTGGTGGTGTCGGTGCCATTCAGACTGGCCCTAATAAACTGGAGAAATCTTAGCAACTCTTTCGCTGTTGCCCCTCGCTATCTAGGTTTCGCTCTATCACTCCAGAACATCCCTGCCGGTTTTCCTTTCTTTTTGCTCTGCCCCGGTTTCGCCGCTTACGGATACATTCGATTCGACCCTCTTTGTCTCTTTATTCCCTCCCCGCCAAACCAGCAAACTTGTGAAACCGTCAGAGGGGAAAATCATGTCGAGATCATCCCCTCATTGTCGTTGCTCGAATTATTTCTTTGTTTCTTGACCGTTGCAATACGAGTGTAGACACGCCCAAGTCAGGGCAAGCCGGATTAGCTAGTTCCCAGCGAGGACAGCATTGTCGTGCCTGTCGTCGAGCATTCCATTCCAATCCCCATCCTAATCCCCGTTCCCCCTCTTGTGCTTTTCTCTTGTCCCCTCCCCACTGTCGCCCGCAGAGCGAATCCCTGCCCCTCCACTCACTTGTTGAAATTTCCAGGCCGGCTGGCCGGTGTATCCAGCTCACGCCGCCGTCAAGCGCAGCCCAAGCCCAAAGGTGCTGACAGCCAGCCCATCAACTCCGATCACTCGTCGGTGGCTTGTTGGACGCAGAGCAATGGCTCATAACTGGAGGTAGCTGCCTTGACGCCCGGGGTGCCGCTGTCGCTGCCGCTGCCTCGCCAGGGATTTAGTCTATTATCCTACCTATCCTATCCGTCCACTGGTTGCTTTGTTGCTTTGATTCCCCCTTCGAGTTTCCGCTTACTGCTACTCCCGTCCCTCCCTCCATCTCTCCAGTCACTTTCTCGCACGCCCACCGTTGCCTAGGTATTGTCTACTGCTGCCCGCCGCCCAGTGCCAGTGCCGTGGGCTGCTGCACCGTCCGCAGCCTCTCGAAACTGTTCGGCTGGCTCTGTGACACACCAACGGTGGACAGTAATACCTGACGTGCGCTGCAAGCTGTGACACCGGGAACACTGTATTTCCAGGGCATGGCAATACAGCATCTCTGTGGCCGCGTCCTCTGCTGTTGCTATTGCTGCTGCCGTTGCCGTTGCCCGCGCCTTTCTTCGCTACTCGCTACCGCTGCTCCCTGGCCTGAGGCCGTTCCGCTGATGAGGCGCCAGATACCCCCAAGAGGCCAGCACTTCTTCTTTGACGATAGAGCCCACCCAGTCCTCGTCGCTCTTAAACCTGTTCCATCCGCCGGTTCTCAGCTCCGCTGCGCAGTACCCCCAGGACGGAGGTGCCTTTTTTCAGTCTCAACCCGCTAGCCATCATATCTATCCGGGGATCGACATCCGCTCCCGCCTTGCCTCCAAGTACGTCGCTTCTCTCTTTTACGATTTAACCCTTCTTCAACCTCAACCTCAACCTTGCCCTCCGGAGTCGAGAGTCGCGTCACAGTCGCACACCCTTTACTCCGCTTCTCTTCTTTCCCCTGTCTCTCTTTTTTTTCATTATCCCCGCATTTCTGAGCCTGCATCATTCGATCCGACTGTCATTGAGTTGTCGAGAGCCTCATTGAAGGCACTGCAACGGCTCTGCTCAGCTCTGCTCAGCAGGCCTCCTGGCACGCATCCAAGACGTGTGCTGGGCTGGACATGTCAAGGACGAACACACGAAGAAGAAGCTCTCTCGAGCAATGTAAAGCAGAAACTGACTGCGGCCAGCAACACATCCTCGACGGGAATGGCACATCCCTATCCCCCTTCACATCGCACCACAGCTCTCCCACACCCAGGTCCCCAGATCAGTACTCGAGACCAGTACACGCCTGCGACGCCGTCGTTCAGAAGGCCGTCGGAGCACATTCCGCGGTCGCCAAGCTTTGCAGCGCAGCCTAGAGGCCGCCATCCATTGTCGCCAACCACGAGCCCTAACACGGTCTTCTCGACCGCGGCCCCCAGTATGGGCTCTAGTGGTTACGGCGGCCGGCTGCCCCAGAACAACGTCCCTCCCCTGCAGCCGGTTCACATGTTGGGAAGTCTTCAGTATGCCGATGGTGCAGGAACACCCGTCAAGGTCGAAATTCAGGGCACAATCGACAAAGGCTTCTTCCTCTCGGAGAACGAATGGACTTGTTACCGGAGGAACTACTTTTCTTGCATCTGCTCGTTCTCTCTGAGCCCGCATATGCCCGGTGTTTCCATCCAGTATACTGCAACTGGCTCCTCCCAGCCGGTCCCAGTGTACGGCTTCGCCATGTCTATTTCGGCGGTTGTATCCGACAATGAGCAGCACAATATCGAACTAGTACAGCACACACCCAAGAGAGACAAGGGCCCCATCATGAAGCCAGAAAAGGTTCGGCTCGGCATCAAACCTCCCCAGGCGAGCCATCATCACCATATGGGCATGTTCCCGGACTCGATCGTGACCAACCGTCCAGTGTACCCCGACAATTTCAGCAGCCAGCCCGGCGGCCAACAGCTCCCTACGGAGCACACCTTTGAGCGCATTCAATTCAAGCAAGCGACGCAGAATAACGGGAAACGGAGAGCTGCTCAGCAGTACTACCAGCTAGTTGTTGAGCTCTGGGGCGACGTCGGTGCCCAAAACAACGGCGACCAGTTTGTTAAAATCGCCATACGCAAATCTGCAAAGATGATTGTTCGAGGGCGATCACCCGGGCACTATCAAAATGACAGACGTGGAAGCCAGAGCAGCGGGCCAGGAGGGTCGGCCGGTAACCTTCCAGGAGGATATGGACCTGTGGGTGGAATGCCAGATTTCAATACGAACCCGATGATGAACGGACCGGGTTACGCCACTGGTGGTTTCGACACCCGAGGAAGCGTCTATGGTGTACGCCACCACGACATTCCGCCGGAGTCGATGATCCCTCCGGAAGATGCCAAGACGATTGGTACAGCCAGAGAATACCAGTATTATCCAGGACCGATGTATGAGGGACAAGGCGAGCGGATCGACCTGTTTAACCCTCGTACGGAGCGCGATGGTGTCGTGCCGCACATGGCCACGGGGCTGGATGTAAGTGGCAAGATGAAGTCCGACTACGACGGTGCAACCCTGCCGAGCATCTTCCACCCACCAGCTCAAGTTGGAGATCGCCCCTCCGGGCCTTTCGAGGGCAAGGCGGCGTCCAGCGGTTACTATCCGATTTCCTCGTCTGGAATCAACATGACCATGACTTGAGCGGGAAGCCATCATGACCTTGCGCTCGAGCGAATGAAAATCAATTTTCAAAGTACGAGATAGACAGACGAATGAGCGAGCGAGCGAGCGAGCGAACAACAGACGGACTTGGCGACGCTCAAAGGTGCATCAAGGCGTTGGGGCCACAAAATTACTCGCTTAGAGGTTCAAAAAACAGAAGCATGGGCATGGGCACTGGTATGGGCACGGGTATGGGCACGGGTATGGGCATGGGCATGGGCATGGGCATTGGCATAGTTTTGGGGTTCAGGACATGTTTGATCCAGGGTTTCTTTCGTTTGAAAATATGAGGGCTCTTTGGCACAAGAGAAGCCCTTGTCACGGCGTGGTGGACGGGAAGGAGAGGGCAAGATCCAACATGATAACGACGTGTACGACATCAGGTCAGGAGTATGGAGGGTTGTCGGTCTGACTGGCATCATTTTTCACTATCCTTCTCCAGAAGGTGATAGTGCGGTTAGTGAGAGTGTAAGAGGCGATGCGGAGAGCTGCGAAAGCAGAAAAAGGGTCGATGGAAAGGGGCATGGGCGGAATGGCGGGCAAATGGAAGACCGAAGACAGGAGGATACCCAGGGTGCATTTTTCACTTCTTCTGGCACATGGCTTTGTTATTTTCATTTCTCTACTGAGTGTAATTCTTGTCACTTTTCTCTTCTTCCTCAAGTCGTAACCATCTGCGGCCTTTTGATGTTCCTGTTCTTTCAATAGCCGTATGGGATTTTTTCATGTCTGTTGAGGAGCTAGTGAAAATCAGGCTGCGGGTTGAGGGCGGAATGAGGGGATAAGGCATCAGAGGGAGAAACGGGCGTTGGAAAACAAAGGAAGGATTGTGTCTCGAATTCAAGGATGGCCAGGTCCTGGATGGACAGACCCCGGTGCGGCAAACCGAGTTGAGCACTGGACCAACGTTCATTGGAGGCCTGATCTTACTCTGTCTTCACTTTGACGCATATGTTTGGCTCTGTCACAACTGGATCTCGTGTGATATTCTCTGCTGCGAATGGCACGCTTTTTGGTCAGTGACAATGATATGGCGTGGTATGGATATAGATAAGCCTAGCCCGGTTGTCCATATTTGTCAGGCTAGCATCGTATCTGTAGCCTACCAGTAATGATGACGTTAAAGTTGGCGGAGGAGCTAGTAGAGGGGTGTGGTGACTCGCAAGGATCGTCTCTTTGAGGAGTGAACAATAGCCATAAACAACTGCAGCCAACTGCAGAAGCCAATGCTCAAGTCTCGAATCGGAGGTATAAGTGCAAGGCGTCAACAATGACCGGACCAGCTCTATGCGACAGGGCCTAACTTGTAAACCCACGGAGATGTTTCTTTCCATGTCGGGTCATGCCACTCCCTCCAAGCTCGTCATCCAGTTAGACTCTCGTGGCATCAACGAAGACGGTGGTTGCGGCACGGCTGGGGCGGTTAGATTAAGGTTGGCACGCTAAACACGTTTTTTTCCGCGGAAGGAGCGGACCGCGGCCCCATAGCATGAATCAGGAACGTGGAAATGAGGATGTCACCAGTAGAGTTAGTTTGATGGGGTTTCTGAAGTCTAAAGCGTCGACTGTTTACAGCACTGGGCAAAAACAAGAGCAAGAAACGGGCGCGGGATGGACGGCGACGCTACGTAAAGTGTGATGCGATGTGATGCAAGGGCGGCTGAAAGCGACAGAAGGAAATCTGGTAGGGGGGAAAGGATCGGCGACAGGTTCGCAGTGGATGACGATGGTTGGTCTAGGGTACTCTGTACTTTGAGAGAAGGTTTTTGGTGATCGACGCTATCACGAGTCTTGGATCCGAGAGTGGATCAGTCCGGAAATAAACAGACATCAGCTGGAAGAGGAGGGGAGGGAGAAAACGGGCCACAGCACGCAAATGTGAAGATGCTGTCGCTTCGGAGAATTAGTGGGAGAGCTGGCAATGGTGCCTGTTACGGCCTTGAGCATAGCCGGGCGAAGGCTCAGCAATGAAAATCAAACCAGGTCGGCTGAGATTGGACCTTGGATTTTCAGGGCCTAGGTACCTTAGGTACCTAGGTAGGTAGCAGCGCTGCAAGTGTTTCTTGCATCTGCTGGCGGACTTACAGGATGATGCCAAGAGCCTGACCTAGCACAGGGATGTCAGGCCACCTGCTGCAGAGCTGTTGCCAACTTCTGCAACGTGCATCACCGAGAATGAGATCGATCAATGTCTTGCTGCTACGTCACTCAACAGCTGGACGCTTCTCCAGGCGGCAGCAGGGGAACCTGATCCGCAACATGGCAGGCCCAGGAGCCCGCCTGGAAAGCCCAGCAGATGCCCAGGCTCAACAGCGTCATAAGGCTGCCCGCCCTTGATCTCAGACAAATACCAAAGCAAAGACACCCCCCTCCATCTTCCCCGGTACCCGGTCGACAGGCCGCTGAGCATGCTCGCGCGGGGGCTTCACACCCTCTCGCCTCTCCACCGAGGCGGGTAATCCTGCAAGCCTCCGCTGCGCCGTGGCCTGCCACTCCATCTCCCGGCGTGTCACGACATGCGTAGCGTGCGTATCCCGGGGGGTCTTTATCTTTCCTGAGCCAGCAGCCCGGTCGGCGACAGAGCGGGAGCCCACTGCCGCTGACGTGTGCGAGTACATTTTTCATGCTGCTGTTGTGTTGTCTCCGGGAACGTGACTGAAGGACTCACCTGGGCTTTTTCACCTGCGAGAACCGCAGTATCCGTCCGTTTGACGTGGCTGAGACAGAACAAGCTTGAACGGAATGTCATGTGGAGATGTGCATCAACGGAGCGGGTCCTCAAAATACCCCATACATACAGCAAGACGTAAAAGACAGACCGAGACAAATACGACGAGGCTGAGAAAATCAATCACAGCGTGCGGGTACCAATGAGACGCCAAGGAAGCCCCATGCAGGCTCTACACCGGTGCAGCATGCAGTATGGCGCATCCTCCGAGGCTCCGCTCTTGAGGCCTTCTTCGGTCGCCGGCTTGATATTTCGGATGTGCTTGGGGAGGTGGTATGACAGGTCACGAGCCGGGCGTTTGAAGCACGAAAAGAGGCATTTGGCGATTCTGAGATGTGACGGGGTAAGAAAAAGAGGGGAGAGGGAAGCTTGGCGGATGCGAATGAGTGACGAATGAGTGAGTGAATGACATGATTAAGAGCACGGGTTTGATTTCATAGACACGTCCGAAAGTTGGTCCAAGACAAACTGGTGTCCCCAGCCTGCGCCATTACTCGTCTTCGCTCCAAGATGCATACATATCCAGAGGTAATATACAGCCAGAAAATCACACCCTCCAAATAGCATCTGCCATCTTGACCACCATGCCCATCTCAGCCGTGTCGTGCACCCTCACCACATCGGCCCCGCCCTGCACCGCCGCCGCAACCGTCGCCGCCGTGCCCCACGTCCGCTGCGCCGGCTCCGTAACCCCCGTGATCCTCCCGACAAATGCCTTGCGGCTCGAGCCCACCAGCCACGGCAGGCCCTCGAGGCCCGGCCAGTAGCGGAGCTCGTCGAGCCGCCGCAGTATCTCGAGGTTCTGCTCGCCCGTCTTGGCGAATCCGATGCCTGGGTCGACCATGATGCGCCATCGCCGGATGCCAGCTGCCTCGGCGGCCGCGACACGCTCCAGGAGCTCGGATGCCACCGTGGGGATCAGCCCGTCCGGGTACGAGGTCATCTTTGTCATGGTCTGCGGCGTGCCGCGCATGTGCATTAGACAGATGGTTTTCTGTAGGCGTGCTACGGTTGGGAGCATGTCTGTGTCCAGGGCACCGGCTGAGACGTCGTTGATCATGTCGGCGCCCCTGGCTATGGCCTGCTCGGCGACCGAGGCGCGGTATGTGTCGACGCTGATAACCACGTCGCGGGCTTCCGGGATTGATCGGATGAGCTGGACGACTGGCACGACGCGGGACATCTCCTCATCGGCTGAAACCTCTGGCCGGCCAGGGGCAGTGGACTGGCCTCCGACGTCGATGATGCATGTTCCGTTATTGACCATGCTGACAATGGTCTGAGCGAGGTTGGCCCGGTCATGGAGTCCTCCGTCTGAAAATGAGTCTGGGGTCAAGTTGAGGATGCCCATGACATGGGTTTTCCTCTTGCTTGCAAGAGGTGTCAAAGAGTTTGAGCATGAAGAAAGGGGCGTCATGGAGGAAAGGGGCTCGCCGCGAGGGAGCTCGTTCAGATGGTCCTGAATCAGTTTCCACGGCTTGGATGGGTTCAGTGACTTGGCTGGAATAAGTCTGCAATTTACCGTCAGTCAAACTTCTCTTGTTGTCACCACCGGAGCCACATACTCGGCCAGGGGTCTGAGGACAAACTCCCTCTCCAGGATACCAGCGTGGGGCACCTTGAGCCGCTCGTGGTCGACTCTCTCATCTCCATAGAGGAGGATGTCCAAGTCAATGTTACGCGGGCCCTTGTCAATAACCTTATTCCGCCCCATATCGTCTTCAATGGCTTGAAGTTGATCGAGTAGGGCTATGGGATCCAGCTCAGTCTCAACCTGGATAATTGATTAGCAACGAGCTATGCCTTCCCATGGCCACGTTGGTACGCACCTCGCAAGCCCCATTGATGAAGCGGCCTTGATCCGTGACATACATGGGTTCCGTCTCCCAAAGGCTACTCGTCCGCTTGACCTTGATCCCTCGGCGATCCATCTCATTGCACGCACGCTCAATCTCAGCAACGCGGTCGCCCAGATTACTCCCGAGAGCGATATACGCCGTCCTCTTGCGCGGGCCGCTGCTTCTGCCGCACGAGTACGCGCAGCCGCAAGCCGTGTGCTTCAGCCCACACATCGTGCTTCGCGCATGAAAGTGAGGTCGCGCAGCAATAGCCAAGGGCATCTGGCGTGGCCGCGTTGATGACGAGCATCGCGAGGCTGTGGCAAAGGTCCTCCGCGAGCTGGGTATAGCATTACGGCTGGTGCTGCCGAGGCTGCGGATGAGCGGGCGGGAGGAAAGACGTTGTCTCATGGCTGCTCTGTTGCTGCTACATCGCGGCCTAGGTTATGGTGTTGAGTACGCTCGGAGCATTGAATTGAGGCTGCGAAAATTTGCGCTAATGAGACGTAGG
Source organism: Fusarium cyanostomum (assembly GCA_014824385.1). Classification (NCBI taxonomy): domain Eukaryota; kingdom Fungi; phylum Ascomycota; class Sordariomycetes; order Hypocreales; family Nectriaceae; genus Fusarium; species Fusarium cyanostomum. Next base: position 77,254 of record JABCKW010000541.1, read on the forward strand.
GGTGAGTCTAGTATAGTACTGCTGTCGTCGCTGCAGAGGAGAACTCAAAGCCGTGTGCCTGAACATCAACCACTTCAGAGTCTGGACTTGGACGACTTTTGGTTCTGAATCATGTAGGTACGGAATAGGAATGCTGAGTCGTGTGGCGTTTCTAGCTGACAGGAAGTTATTGTGGCCGTCATTGTTCAGGTCACGGGGTCCAAGGCGGTCTGGTCTTACTCCGTAGGTAGTCTGACCTCCGGACACTAGCACCAAGCACATGTCAGAATACATCCGATGCCAACAACAAGCCGATCTATTGAATGGGGCGACTTGCACTTCTCGAGCGGAGACTATTATTATCAGATGGGATTGAGCAAGGTCAACCGGCATAACCGTCGCAACGCCTCCAGGAAGTTTGTTAGCAACTCTCGTCCCTCGGCATCTTCCCCAGATTGATGCTGGAGCTAAACCAAGTACGGCCTAGCTCCCCACATTCTCCTTCCATCTCCGGCTCCAAGCCTCGGCATGTGGCCCACCCATCGCGAAACCACTTCTAGCTTCTTTCTCACGTCCCCCTCAGCTTATTAAGACTCTCCTGGCCTTCTTATAATCTCAACTCTCTGCTGACACTCCTCTTGCTCCTCGTGCCTTGCTCCATCTCCATCTCCCTCTTGCTACCTCTGCCTCATCTTTGCAGTCGTGTCACCGAACATTCAGACATCATGGCCTCCCCACGTACGTCATCACCGCAACTCTTGCTTCTTGTCGCATGTGCTGCGACGTGATGCGTAATAATCGCTGACTTTGGATCCCTACAGAGAAGCTCCGAACTCCCATCACCGATCTGTTCAAGATCAAGCACCCCGTCCTGCTCGCGGGCATGAACGTGGCTGCCGGCCCCAAGCTCGCAGCCGCAGTCTCCAATGCCGGCGGCCTCGGTGTCATTGGCGGTGTCGGCTACACTCCTGAAATGCTCCGCGAGCAGATCGCCGAGCTCAAGAGCTTCCTTAACGACAAGAACGTTCCCTTTGGCGTCGACCTGCTTCTACCTCAGGTCGGTGGCAGTGCTCGCAAGACCAAGTACGTTTTCCTCCCTGCATCCCATCCCATCCCCACATTCCGGCCCTCCACTTCTGAGATCTTGCAATCACATGCAAATTTGGTCTTCGACCCGGCCATACACAGATAGCTGACTCGTTGCGCAACAGCTACGACTACACTAAGGGCAAGCTTAACGAGCTGGTCGACATCATCATCGAGTCAGGCGCCAAGCTCTTCGTCTCCGCCGTCGGCGTGCCCCCCAAGGCCGTTGTCGACAAGCTCCACGCCAATGGCATCGTCTACATGAACATGATCGGCCACGTCAAGCACGTCCAGAAGTGCATTGACCTCGGTGTCGACATCATCTGCGCTCAGGGCGGTGAGGGCGGCGGCCACACTGGCGATATTCCCACCACTGTCCTCATCCCCGCCGTCGTCGATATCTGCAAGAAGCACAAGTCGCCTCTCACTGGCGGGCCCGTCCAGGTCATCGCTGCTGGCGGTATTCATAACGGCCAGCTCCTCGCCGCCTCCCTCATGATGGGCGCCGGCGCTGTCTGGGTCGGCACCCGCTTCATCCTCACCGATGAGGCCGGCGCTCCCAAGGCACACAAGGACGCAGTCCGTACATCGGGCCATGACGATAACGTTCGCACCATCATCTTCACCGGCCGGCCCTTGCGCGTCCGCAACAACGACTACATCAACGACTGGGAGACCAACCGCGTCGCAGAGATGAAGGAGCTTGCCGCAAAGGGTGTCATTCCCTACGAGGCCGACCTCGACAAGTTCTCTGAGAACGCCAGTGATAACGACGACGATGATGAGGATGTCTTCGACAAGTACCGCCCCTACCTCATGGGCAAGTGCGCCGCCGTTGTCAACGAGCAGAAGTCGGCCAAGGCCGTCGTCGACGAGTTTGTAGATGACGCTGTTTCGTGGTTGCAGAAGGGCAACAAGATGATCGCGAAGCTGTAACGAGCTTTTCCAAATACCTCGACTTTTCTAGTATACCTGTAGACTACGAGCATTGTTATCTAGGACGTACCATTGGTGTGGCATGAATTTATTGGCATTGTTTCCCCATCAATTTTATCCGTCAAGAGTGAAAGAGCTACCGCGGGCCATCTTTTTCGTAAACTAGGAAAACATCAAGTCTATTTCATACTAGGTAACCAAAGCAGCCAACTTTGACACCGCATGTACGCCAGCTCAAAAACCATCCCACCCCAGATCCATGCCAAGCGCATGCGCCACGGTTGCTCGATGCCATAGATCGCGCCAGCGCATGTCTCTCTCTGCGTCTTCTTCTCTTTGACTGCCTCGTTCGGACAAGGCGTTTGCTAAACCGAGTGTAGCTTGCTCCAAATTCGAGTCGATCATTGAGAGTCCGCTCAGTTTCCGAGATAAGATCGGATGGCTCCCTGGAGCCGGGTAGAGACCTCGCCAGCCATTTGCGACAGGTTTTCAAGATCATCGCCGGCCGTGATACCAAACTTGCGCACAAAGTCCTTGGCAGCCGATTCGAGATCACCGTACTCCTCCTCAGGCTCATCCTCTGGCCGTCCGAAGTACGCGTTCGACGAGATGGATGTTGCACCCTCGAAGCCTTGAAGTCGCGTCTTGGCCTCGGCCTGGGAGTTAGGGTCGAAAGCACCCTTACCGAAGAACTCGTCTGATGAAATACCCTTCTGGGCACCGAACTTGTTGCGGGCATATCGCTCCGAATCGTCTGTCCTTGAGTTAGAGCGTATGTATCGAGTTTGAAGTCTTGGTAAAACTTGCCTTGAGCGGCGGCCTTGACAGGCCCAACAGAGCCAAACCCTCCAGCGTTCCTCTTGGGCGCGGTGGCGGCCCTGGGGCCACCGATTTGTCCGAAGCCCAATCGGCCAATACCCATGCCCAATCGCTCCATCTCAGCATCTGACTTCTGGCGCGTATGCGCTGAGGCACTGCCTCGGCTCGGGCTCACAGGAGTGGGTGAAATGATAGCAGCAGATGATGCAGTGGCGGTCTTGGTTGCAGGGTCCTCTTCAGCATTAGGATCGTAGCCGAGTTTCGCGATCCGCTCCGCCTCCTCCTTAGCCTTCCTCTCTGCCTCGTCAAAGTCGATCACATCGTTGGTGACCTTCTTCGCCCCCAGCTTGGTAGTCTTCTTGGCACCGAGGACATTGGCTTTTCGAGGGCCACTAGCAGCAGACGACTTGCGGAGGGCGGCAGATGTCGTGATTCGGCTTGCGGCGGGCTTAGATTCACCCGTGGAAGTTCGAGAGAGGGGCGACGATGCACGAGCGATATCTTTGCCATTACCAGCGTTCAAGAAAGGAGAGGGTGTTCGGCCCATTACGGGCGGGGTCGCGGTACGAGACACGGGGGGG